>JAFIRS010004641.1:0-79707 GCA_018342105.1 Gonioctena quinquepunctata
CAATTTCCCCAGCGACTCAAACGATTAAAAGGTATATTTGTTAGATTTTGGTTCTGGGGTGGGGGTGAGGGGGGGGGAAAAGGGCCCGGGGAGTCAGGCGACAAATCGTGAGGATCTTACTTGGGGAATTTTCCCCGAAAAAAAAACCGCCTCTATTTGTGGGGGCGTATTTAATTCTTCAAAGATAAAACCGGAACCAACCGAGACATCTTGACAGATTTGACTCTTTTTCCCCCACAAACCACCAAAATGGGGGGGGGATGGGGGAAAAACCCAAACAATAGCCTCCTGGCCGCGAGTTTGGGAAATTCAATAATTGACGATTGGCCCCTAAAAATTGTGCCACAACCCTGTACAGATGCTCGAGCCCCTCCCCTTTCCCCATAAATCTGAAAAGACCCCCCAAAAAAGGGGAAATCTGATGTTAAACCCGAGATAAGTTCTAAGTGAAGGCTTTGATTGCGAAACAAACAAATAAGCACAAAAGACTTGGTTGTCTTGGCCCCAAGTTTTGGGAGGGGTGATTGTGAACGGACCAGCGTAATCGCCCCCCAAAGAGGGTTATCTGGTAGGAGAGTCTATCCCCATCGACAAGGGGACACTAATGAAGGATAAAAGATCATTTGGGGGTCATTGACGTATATGAACATGTCAGGGCCCCCCCATTTTTCTGGGCGGGGGGGGATAGCGCCCCCCGCACTCTGGTATCTGAGAGTTACATATTTTGAATGTTTTTTGGGGACCACTTTGAAAGGGGGCCAGCTTTTTTTTAATCCATCCGTCACTATGAGGGGGTTAATGCTACAAGATTGGCTAGAGCTTTTGGTCCCTCCTATTCAGAAAAAGGGGTTACTCTTTTTGATCGACACCTACGTAGTAATGGTTTGAGGGGAGTTAAACGGCCCGGGGGAAGGTTACCCATTTGGGGTTGCAGGGAGGGGGTTAAATTTCCAACATCTCATACACGGGAAAAAATAATTTTTCTATAAGGCGTTTCAAAGGGGTACCCAAAATTGTTGAGAAATTATGAAATTCACAGTTTGAATCCCTGCAAAAAGGGGTTTCTGAAACATGGCTGAACATGACGAGGAACTTAAAATTATGTTTTTTTTTCATTCTAACAAAAGGAAAATGACCTAGTAATTAATTTACGGTAGGGGCCGGAATTCTGCCTTTATTATTTTTAAAAAAGGGAAAACAAAAATTGTATTCAAAAGATTAAGCCATTATCAGTCACCCGTTCCGTTATTTATTAGAGAAGATCGTATTTTTCTAAAAGAAAAAAAGAAGGGCAACAAAATTTTTGGGTCCCTTTCTGAATAGATTCTGGTCAATTTTATTTAAATCACGGGAAACAATATCACCATAATTGAACCTGAAAGGACACGTGATTCGCTGAGAATTCCTATGGGTTGATTGGGGGGTGCCTATGGGGTTTAATTTTCATTTTCAAAAAACCCAAATGTTTTTTGAGAAAGACCATTAATATGCAAAGGTTTTTTTGATCAAAGAAAACCCCCCCGGTTTTCAGTAGATTCCAAAATAGGTAATGAAGTGCCATCGATTTCAATGGATATTTTTTTTTGGGGAAAACCTTTTAATTTTTTTTAAACCCAAAAAATAAAAATGACATTTATTTTATTGAGTTTTAATTTATGTTCATCCCAAGGTACTTATTATTCTGGGTCACTGTTTGTGGTTTTAAAACACATTGAAATTTTTTCCATATTGAGGTTTGAATAAATCGGGGTATCATCTGCATATGCTTAAATTTTTTTTAAAGTTTAATAGAAGTTGGGGTATCATTTTGTATATAAAAAGAAGAGTAGGGGCCCCCAGAATGGACCCCTGGGGGACACCAGGGTTACATTTTGAGAAGTTGAATAACATTGTTAATAAAGACTTTCTTTACTGGGTTTGACAGGTAAAGTTGATGAAGAATATGGTAACGTCAAAAAACCTAAATACTTTTTTTTGTAACAAAGTAATGTGTGATTGATCGTATCAAAACCTTTGAGAAATCAAGAGTAATGACGATATCATCAGTAACTTTTAATTTAAAGCTGATTCGATTGTAACCAGCATGGAACCCCAAATTGACAATCTGGGAAAAATGTTATAACCCATATACAATGTTAATTGGTTTATGAACGGTTTTTCTAGCATCTTCGATATTTCAGGTAAAATGTTTAAATTTGGGCCCAAGATCTGAAAATTCTTGAGGGTTCTTTTATTTTTTCAGAGCGGCTTTTTTTTTCATTACTTTCCATGTTGGGGGAAAAAGTTTTTCTATACAGAAATTCAATATATTTTTAGATAGATATCAAACTACAATATTTCAACATATTAATGGTTATTCCATCGAAGCCAATACCATTGATTTTATACTTTTAAAAAAAATTTTTCCCCTTAAGACAGAAATAAAATATATTTTAAAAAAAATTATAATTTCTCAGTTTAGGAAATTTTTCAGTATTTAGAAATTGAGGACGTCATTATCAACTTCTTTGTCAATGAAAACAGAACCGAAATATTTTTGATTTGTTCAGGCCCCCGTGAGATGGCAGATTAGTATTATTTTTTTTTTGGGGTTTAAATTTTTTTGAGCATTCCATAATTGTTTTGGTCACGTGGGGGAAAAATACCCATCGTAGTGTTTCCCCTTCCCAAATTTATGATAGAGCGAAGTTTCGCAACTCCTTGTACCCCCCACCAATCAAAGATGCAACGTTCGTTTGAAATATAAAAAACTGCATTTCTCTCTTTAATCATCATTTTATGGGGAAAAGGGTTTAAACCCAAGGGGGGGTTTTTTTTTCATAAGAGTTGTTTTAGAGGGGCATGTTCGTTAAAAAAAAAAATAAACTAGGAAAAAAAATGAATTTTTTCATCAATGTCCCTATATTCAAAATGTCATGAAAGGTACGTTCATCAAATCGGTCAGGGAAAAAGGGGATTATCAAATAGTTTAAAATATCTGTAATAATGTATTTTGCTTTTTTTTTTACAATTGATTCCCCAAATGAAGCACACAATAAATTTAGGGCAGTAATCGGCTACAATATTTTGGGGGAGGAACCCCATTTTTTTACATATTCAGGATTACTAGTAAAAAAAGGGTCTAACAGGGTCATAGAACCCCCCAAAAAATTTTTGTAGGTTCATTAATGAAAAGGGGTTGGCCTAGGTTTTAGGCAATCGATTAGAAGATTATTTGAAGCATACAAATTAATTCATCGACAATGGGAACAATTGAGGACAAATGAAGTATCCAAATATTCAGTGAAGGACAAAAATTGCCTTTACGGGGGAAATATTACCAATTCCCAAAAAAAATGTTTTTATTTTCACCTCAAACCAAATTTTCCACAGTGTTCGCTGATGCTACTATTTGTGGTTAGTAAATTGGGTCTTTAAATTGTTTGAGATATGAACACCCACTTTTCCCCCCCCGAGATTGATGATCCAATCTATAAAAGTTATACCCAGGAATGGAGATATTAGCAGTATCAATACTATCATTCAACCATGTTTCAGAAACACCCACCAAAATCAAAAAAACTTACCAAAGTCTTGAAATCATCAAAATGGGGCTACAAGTGATCGAACATTCAAATGACATATCTTGAAGTGTTTAACAACAATGAAATTTTTTGAATCAAACCCATATAAAAAACTACTGATAGAAATAATATAAACAGGTTTCTAAGGAATGAAAATCTTCAAATCTATAACAGCATAAAAAATTTAGATGCAGGTTCAAAAAGCATACAATAAATCAGGGACTTAAATAATGTTTTGTTTACAATTTATCAGTCTATAGGTACATAGACTACTAAAAACATATCCCTTCCTTTTGGCGTTGTCGTTGTACTAATTTGCGGAGAAAATTCAACCAATCGACAAGTTTCGGATTATTTTAATACACGACATCATGAAAGAATATCCAACAGTCTACTGTGAGCAGGATTATCTCAAAGTTCAAATCGACGGGTTCAGTGCAAAATACTTTCGAAACACCTCATAATTAAGAGTTTATGATGAAAAATCTCAATTATGTGTAAGCTTGGATGTAATAGAGCATAGACAAACTAGTATAACGATATTTGTAATAAGACTGGTGTAAAGGGAAGCCCTGAATTTTTTTACACAATAATAAATTCAAGCCGTTTAAATCAAAATTTATAAATAATTTGGGAGAGCAAGATTTTGACGTACGGTTGGGTAGTCAATTCATAATTGGACAGGCGTAATATGGAGCAACCCTGGCCATCCAGGTCGCCAGACCTTACCCCGCTAGATTTTCTACTTTGGGGGTATCTGAAGCAAAAAGTCTACAAGCGTAGACCATTCCGTGATGTCACTCATCTGGAGACAGTAATTCGAGAATGTATATCAAATATTACTCCTCAGTTTTCAAGAAACTCTGTCAACGAAGCTTCCTGGCGAACAATTATTGCAGTTACATGGTGCAGTTCACTGTTCTATTCTGTTCCGATTACGAATGGACGTTGAAATTGTCGGTATATGACCAAACTAAAATTCGAAAAGTGAAGTGATATATTCTTGTGGAAAATAGGAGCATAATAAGCAATAGGCACGCTCAAATTATTAAAGAATTAACGTTGCATGAAAAAAGTACATATACGAGATACGAGTCCTACTCCCAAAACAAAACTCTGAACTTTTTGCTACCGAAGCTCGGGGAGCGGATCAACTGCACTAAATTATCGTATCTATAAGACTGAGTCTTTCTGGAACTGATATGCAGAAAATTATTCAAGAAACACAGCAGAATAGAATCGAACTGAAAAGTGCAATAGATGCGAGTGAGGCGCGTATTCAACTCAGAATCGAGGAATCTAAAAAGAAAATTAGGAAAGTGGAAGCAGAAAACTTATTCTTGAAAAACAAAATTGATAAATTGTATCGTCAGCAAATTTCAAATAATATCTTTATATTTGGCTTGAATAAGCATCATCACGATATCTCTTTGGATCACATTCGAGACGAACTGAAAGCTGATATAACAACAAACCAAATAAAGAACATACACTGTTTGGGATCCCAAAGAAATTGCCCAGTGAAAATAGAATTCACTTCGAGCCTCACCAAAAAGTACGCACTTGCTGACTGTAAAAAACTCAAAGGAACTCAAGTATCGATAGCTCACGATCTCACAGTTCAGCAAAGAGAAGAACAAGCAGTGTTGAGAAGACATCTCCACTCTAACAGGCAGTACCAAGACCGGATATCGTTCATAAGAAAAAAAAAGTTAGTGATAGACAGAAGAGAATATTCAGCGGAACAACTTCTCGAAACCGAAGAAGGAGTGACTGGTGAGCAAACAGAAAGGAAGTGCGCCCCCAATATACCTACACAACCCCTTTTCAACAACTTATTTGTAAAAGAGAACACAAAACTACTTCAAGAAGCCACCAACATATCAATAACCCCCAAATCAAATGGGTCAGCAGGCGCTACAAAGAAACAACAACCTATCAAACAGAATATTGGAAAAATAAAAACCAGATCAAACAATGAGAGAAAAAAGTCTTAACTACTGCTCCTCAAAATAAGTAATTGCAACTTTCCAAATTTTTCAATGCACAGTTTCTTCTTTTTTTTTCTTTTTCTTGATTCATGAATCCAATCATGGATCAGTATATAAGAGATTCTCAACAGTACTGGGTCCCGGTGATTTGAATGGTTCGAATGAGCTTATTCCCACTGAACTTTGTCATAGCCACCTTTTTGCTAATGTCCAACTTCCCCTGGAATCAGATGATTGTACTATATGGGCCCCAGGGAAATGGACCCTAA
The DNA here is from genome assembly GCA_018342105.1 of Gonioctena quinquepunctata. Classification (NCBI taxonomy): domain Eukaryota; kingdom Metazoa; phylum Arthropoda; class Insecta; order Coleoptera; family Chrysomelidae; genus Gonioctena; species Gonioctena quinquepunctata. The sequence goes on from JAFIRS010004641.1 coordinate 5,824, forward strand.
AGAGTTCCTTTATGGTTCCTTCGCCTGTGGTGGTGTACTCTCCTTGTTCATTTCTGAGGGAGTGTATTGTTTGATGTTTGTCCTTAGAGAGGATTCTTTGGAGCCTGGCGCACTCTTGAGTACTTTCTATCTCCTCACCGTACCTCCTCCAGGATTCTCGCTTGACTTTGTTTAGAGCCTTCATATAGCTGGTCAAGTCATCCCAGATTCCAGTTTGCTTGGCGCTGTTGAATTTTTTCCTTGTTTGCTTCCCTAATCATGCAAGTTCAGCATTCCACCAGGGCACGTTCCTGGTAGAGTTCCTTGTATGAGGGGACAATTGTTGTTAAACGCAGATATGATTGTTCATTGAGTTGTTCCACTGCCATATCTAGGTCCCTATTTGTACTCATCGGTCTTTGTAATTCAGGGAGGTTTCGTTCTAGGGCTGCCTTGTATGCTTTCCATTCTGTTTTCCTTGGATTCCTATAAGTTTCTGTGGTAGTGTTGCTCTTTATTTTGAAGTTCATGTGGTCTGAGCAACTCTCCTCTTCAAACACATTCCATTCCGTAACAAAATTACTCACATAGGTGGAGGCCCTTCTGTTCTTTGTAACAAAGGTTGGTTTGTTCCCTAAGTTCAGTATGTCTAGTTCGTTTGCTACCACGAACTGTAGCAGCGACTTCCCCCTTTCGTTGGTTTCGCTACTGCCCCAGACGATGTGGTGCGCATTTGCATTGCAGCCGATTACCAACTGCAGTTCTTTTTGCCTGCAGTGCCTTATCAGCTCCTCCACAGCCTTGGTGGCGGGATCATCTGAAGGGAACACAGCTTCGTTAACGGCAGTATATTGATACTTTTTTTAATAATTATACAGGTCCCAGCAGATCTGCTATATACTAGCTCTCTGCTCACCCTTCCCAGACCTTTGATTTCACCCTGTCGGGTCCATGGTTCCTGGATAAGGGTCACTTCGAAGTCCCTCATAGCCCTTGTAAAGTCCTAAAAAGTCACTTTTCCGAGCCCGTAGTAGGTCTCGGAAGTTGCATGCCTCCCAACGTAACCATGAACGAAACGTCGTCCACCAAGATGGCCAGGATTGCCTCCTTCCTTCCCGGTGTTTTGGCTCATCAGAGTCCATTCCTGAGTCAGGGTTGGTAACCCACAGGAATGGTTTGAAAAACCAACGTGTGCTTTTTATGAAAAATCATCCCTGTTACATCATGTGCATCCTACGGGCAAAAAAACACAATATCAACCCTGCCGAAAGTATGAGCTCATAATTTACCCCATTTTATGTATCCTGAGGAAGACGATGGGTCCATCGTCGAAACGTTGATGTTTTTCTCAAATTGAAATAAACATTATTGAATTCTTTAATATTTCATTGATACATTTTAAGACATATAAAATAAAATATATATATATATATATATATATATATATATATATATATATATATATATATATATATATATATATATATATTTGTTTGGAGAATCTCGAACCTCCGGTAACACTTCTTTTGATAAACACGTTTCCAGGGACAGAGAGATCCCAAAATTGGAGAATAATATTAGTATACGTTATTCACTTTTTATTCCAATATTTATATTAATTCAACAGCCTTCTGTAATTTTCCTTTCGTGATGCGAAGAGCCACACATCAAAATTTATTTCACAACGTTTGGTTTCCAAGTAATGCAGCCATAACGCCCTAATGCAAGCATTGTGAATAAGTTTTCCATAGCGCATTCCTCAAATTACTTTTCTTTTTATACAGGGTGTAACATAAGTACGTTAAAATATTCAAGTGACGTATTCTTGAGACAACTTTAAGAAAAAAAGTCTATGTAAACTTGTGTCCGGAAATGATTCGTTTCGGAGATACAGGGTGTTAAAATTGTTTTTTTTTCTGTTCGCTTTCAAAAAATAACTTTTGCAAAAAATAAGTCATTTGCACGAAATTTGGTACCCGGGGTTTTTTGACGTGGGAAATCATTATTTCGTATTAATTTTCATGTAACATCTAGAGGGCGCTGCGTACGCTGTCATTATTTATTTCAAATTGCCCTAACATTTTTGACAGTAAACTTTGGTACTTTTCATGAAAATCTTATTGACACACATTTTCCAAGTAAAAAAGGTAAACCTTCGCAACAAAGCAGGAGGTGATCGTTTTCGAGATATTTACAATTTTCTATATCGATGCATGTTACTTAGCTCCTAGGGCGCTAAGTAAAGTTGACGAAAACATTACAAAAACTAAGTAAGCGGTAGGTCTCGGCAAAATAAACTACTTTTCTCCGAAGAAATGTTTATCGAAAAATGATTTGTTTTCGAGATACAGATTGTTGAAATTTTTAAAAATATGGTTGGTTTTTGTCATAAGTTATTTGCAACTGCAGTTATTTCCATCAAACTTTGAACACAGACTTCTTTCAAATGAGCACTATCAAACTGCTTAATCGATCCAAAAAAAAAAAAATTGTCAGGTTTAATTATTCAATTAGAAAGTGCTACATTTCGGAGTTTGTAAAAAAACAATTCGGAGAAGTACTATGTTATTTATTAGGCAATTAAACATATAGAAATTGAACGAAACAACTATTACAACAACTGTTCAAAGTGACTACCCCCAACAGTAATACAAGCTTCTGCTCTCCTCATCAGAGAATTCCGCACCCGTTGAAAAATGCCGGGAGTGTTTCTTATCGTTTCGCAGCAAGCTATGATGCGATCCCTTAACATTTCCTCGTTTTCAATGGAGCTAGCATAAACTAGGGGATTTTAGGTGTCCCCAAAAGGAAAAATCGACGGGATTGAGGTCCGTTGGCCTCGGTGGCCAATGCTGAGTGCTTCCTCTTCCTATCCATGTTGGGGATATGCTACGTCTAAGAAATTTCTTGCTATCAGACTAAAATGAGCAGGGGCTCCATCGTGCATAAACCAAGAGTGATTTCGGAGACCAATGGGAACATCTTCCATAAGCTGGGGAAGCTCGTGTTCCAAAAAATTTTGGTAAGCATCTCCATTCAAACGTAAGGGTAGTAAATAGGGCCCAATTAAATAATCCCCAATTATGCCTCCCCATACATTAAAAGAGAATCTGTCTTGGAACTGAGTTTGCGTTATCGCATGTGGGTTATCTTCCGCCCAGATGTGGTTGTTATGGAAGTTCATGATACCATTTCTTGAAAAATTAGCCTCATCTGTGAAGAGGATTTATGATCAAATTTGGGGATGTTGTTCGACTTTTCTTTGAAGCCATTGAGCAAATTCGATACGTGGTTGAAAATCACGTAGCGTAAGTGCCTGGACACGCTGAATATGATAAGGATATAATTGATGTTCCTTTAAAATTCTGTAAACGGCCATGTGACTCACATTTGAAGTTTGACTAATTTTTCTTGTACTTGCCTCTGGATGTTCACTAATTTCTTCGAGAACCGCCTCCTCCAATTCCACAGTTCTTGTAGTCCGTCGCCGTCCTTCTGTAGAATTTCTTTCAAAGCTTCCAGATTCGGAAAGTCGCCGGAAAAGATTCGCAAATGTCGCTGCACAAGGAGTGACGCGTTGGGGATACCTTTCCTGATAGATGCGTCTGGCAAAAACCATATCAGCCATTTCAGCATTCGTAAAGTCGGGCATGGTACCAAAAAATCACTTTATAATCTCCGAACTGTGAATTTGTCAATGAATAGTTAAAAATGTGACAGCGAACTTCTATTTTTATAAACGAACGTTCATAGCCTACTCGATTTAATTAACTTAATTTGCAAGCGGACAAGTGACAAAAATTATGGAAATCAAATTTGGCTATACTGATTAAGCAGTTTGATGATGCTCGGTTTAGAAGAAGTCTGTCCGGGTATACTGCGTATAAAGTTTGATGAAAATAACTAAAATTGCAAAAACTTATGACAAAACCAACCATCTTTTGAAAAATGTCAACAATCTGTATCTCGAAAACAAATATTTTTTGATAAACATTTCATAGGAAAAAAGTAGTTTATTTTGACAGACCTACCACATACTTTTTTGTAATGTTCTCAGTAACTTCACTTAGCGCCCTAGGAGCTAAGTAACATGCATCGATATAGAAAATTATAAATATCTCGAAACGATCACCTCCAGCGTTGTTGAGGAAGTGTACCTTTTATTTGGGAAAAAGGTGTGGGAATAAGATTTTTCATGAAAAGTACCAAAGTTTACTGACAAAAATGTTAGGGCAATTTGAAATAAATAATGACAGCGTACGCAGCGCCCTCTAGATGTTACATGAAAATTAATACGAAATTATGATTTCCCACGTCAAAAAAACCCCGAATACCAAATTTCGTGCAAATAACTTATACACAAGTTTATATAGACTTTTTTTCTTAAAATTGTCTCTGGAATACGTCACTTGAATATTTTAACGTACTTATGTTACACCCTGTATACTGAAGTAGATGATAACATTTGGAATTGTTATTTAATCCATAAATCCAATTAGGTCAGCCTCCATAGCTACTGGATGAGATTAAATAAAAAATAATCAGTAATCAGCTTATGCCCCAGGCTTTGTCCACGTGGATTTCGAGAAGTAACTTTTCATCCAATTTTTTGATTCGATGAAAGGAATTTGCGAAACACCCCTAAAAAAACAATTTCAATAAATGGCGATATGTTAATACTACTCAGTGTTAATTGAAAAGAAATTGGTGCAAATGGAGTTGTGAGAAAAATCTCAAATTCCTTCTTTTAACCTCCAATCCTTTATTCCTTGAAGTTGCTTTTAGGTGACGAATAGAAGGACCCTTATAAGATATATTGGGTAGAATGTATATCCGAATTCTATAGATTTTCATTTTGTGTAAATACAATCAGAATTAATGTTTAATACCTTATTAAATATTCAGAGCAGTAAGAGTTACAATAAGTAATTGAAAATCAATCTAAGAAGTGATTAAATAGAATGGAAATTCATTCGACTATCAGTTTATTATTCAAGAAATAAATTCAACAAGAGGAAATTATTCAAGTTGATAAGGTAATAATTTAATCATTGATTTCCATACTTTGTGGAAGATTGAGTTTAGCCACCACCTTTATTAGTCCAAGATCTTTAATAAAACAATGCCTTTCAGTCGATGTGTATGGTTTGCGAAAATTTGATTTGTTTTTCGCTTTAGACAATAAGTGAAATGTTTATTTTTCACGACATCCTAGTGAGATATATATAAGTATTTGGCTTTGAAACAATTTAGGTCTACCAGTTTGTTATATTGTAATTTACACTTCATTTTATTTTGTGTAATGTGTAAACAAAATATTATTGTATTCTTGAAACTTTCCACAATATTGTAATGGCTGCGATCAACCAAGTTATTTTAATGTAACCATGTGTAATACCCTTGACTGAAGCAACGCGACCCTAAAAATTGAACGACTGTTTTATTTCGTCTGCTATTAAATTAGAAGGCAGGAATTTTCATTTCTAGGGAACAGTTAAGGATGAAGTTTACAAAACAAGGCTAATACGAGACGAGCTTGTCTCGAAATCACCATTCCACTGCTGAGAAGAGCAATCAATAATAATTGTAAAAGATTTGCGAAATGTATTTAAATTGATGGATGATTATTGAGCGAGGTTACAACCGATAATTAATTAAAATTTGTATGTATGTGTAATAAGTAGGTAATTATCTCAAGTGATTGTAACATTAAATTGTTGTTTTCTCACTTATTTCAATCACCAAAATTAGTGGTTTGTTTTATTTCCTCTTGAAATGTATTTTTTGTCAATTTCCATGGCATCCTATTAAATTGAAATAGATGGAATCTCTTCAATTCCTACTGAATCGATGTTAAAAATGACAGAAATAACAAATTCATATAAAATAATGAGCATTTCTTTCTGAAACAAATCGAAATTTCACAAATCCTTACTTCTTAATTTTTCTATCTCATTCGTTAACAAATCAAAGTGTGCGTCGTGAGGACCATGACGTTCATCGACTCCACTACAACGATTACAATGCCAGTGAGAGTTAATGTGTACAAAAAACATATTTTTTTTCTTTCTGAACGAACATGTGACAATTGGGAAAAACGGAGTATGATATTTTGCTGAAAACCAGAACAATTTTTCAATCTTTGAATTTTCGAGCGATGTTTGTTGGTATTTTCATGAAATCTTCTGACAAATATATCAAAATACCCTCGAATAATAGATTGAATCATTTTAAATTCCACTGAATAGATGTTTTGCAATGACAAAGTAACAAATGTAATTCAAATAAGTTTTCGAAATTTATCAAATTTTCTTTCTTGTTTTTTTTTAGACGTGGATAACTCAGAGTGTGTGTCGTTGGGACTATGACGTTAATCGTTCACACTACATCGTACCTATATAATGCAAGTGAGTAGAAATATGTACAAAAAAAACAGTTTTTTTCTATTTTGAACGTAAGATGTGATAATTAGGAAAGGAGAGTATGATTGAATGCGGAAAGTGGTGAAATTTCACCAATTAAACATCTTGAATTCACCAAAATTCTAACCTAACTAAAGTGTGTGGACTAAAAATATTAAATAACTGAACATTCTTTTTTTGATAATGAAATTTGGTATTGCTCAAAATTACATTGTGAACAACTTTTTCCATTAACTTTTTTCGACATCTTGAACGGAAACAATATATCGGGATTTGGACCCATTTGGAGGGCAGCCATTGTCACAGTTTGTCACTTAATTTCAGTTAATTATTTTCGGAATATACGTCCTATGGGGACTACAATTATGCCGAAGCTCAATTTGGATTAAAAAAATTACGATACTATGTCTTAATTTTAAGTGAGATACACTTTATATAATTATATGTTCATATATAAACTCATTCATACATATGCATCTTACATTCAGCTATATATCAAAATAGATAAAATATAAATCGTTGAAAAGGTCTTCTGCAATTAATGCTACACACAACAAACGTAAATGCTTTGATACATACAAACTGATCATAGAGTATAACATGTCTTTAAAATCATACTTTTTTTTTAGTATTCATTTACTTTTTTTAAAGGTTTATTAGGTTTCCCGGAGAAGTATTTTCATGTGGTTTTCTAAATTGTTTCTGAATATATTTCCGATCGAATTTAAGTTTCAGATATTCCTTCCCATCCAAGTAAACCATAGGTCTGACGACTTCTACTAATAGACTCTAACAAATAGTTTTTTTTTTGTTTTTAGGTTAAGTATATCATCCAATTGTTTGTTCGAAAATATGAACAGGTGTTCATAAAATCAGATGTGGAATCATCTGCGACTCAAAGTTAAATCAATTTACTATTGAAATATTGAATCAGAAATTTTTCTGTAAATTGCAAAATCCACTGTAAAATGTTTTTTTTTTGTGAATATCTAACAGAAACAACTACTTCCCCGGCTAAAGCCACGCTGGACACTGAACTACATCTGTAGATATTTTTAAAGGTACCCTAGCTACATTTTTTTATCGTGGATTTTCAATCACAGAAAAATATTTCTATTCAATATTCAATTGAAATGTTCCCTTTCAGCATTCAATTGTCTAAATTTCTTGAGGTGAAATTTACATGCTTGATTCCATCGCATCATTATTCCAAGATATTTAATTTTGATAACTGAAGGAATCCGTTATCCTGCAGTGAGATATTTTGAAAGTTCGGTAAAGGTGATTTTGTACATTGAAAGGTATAAAAGTTATATCGATATTGATAGTTAGTAAACTGTAGTCGAAGAATGATTTTATAGAAGAAAAGTCGGTTTCTACCATGTTTCAGGCTGGTATTCTTCTCCCTTGACGGTATCGTCCGCAAAGCATTATCTTCCCGTCACAATCAATTGAAAATAAGTCATTGAAATAGATTTGAAGAATATGTTCCCAGTATGAATAGAAGTAAGGGAAACTCAGTTGATAAAGACAGGCACTTCACTAAATGATTTTCACTAAGCTGTGTCTACAAAACCACGACACTGTTTCGCTATACAATAGCTTCTTCAAGTGGAGATAATTCTAACTCAACAATCACATGTATCATTTAAATAATCAAGCAGATAGTGTAGGGTGTATGAATCTAATTAAAAATATTAAGGATATCAAGAATTATTCAATAGAGTAAGTAGGCGGAGACTATGCCATTACCTGTTTAATATTCAGTAAAACTTATTCATCAAAAGAGAATTATTTAAATTGATCTGATCACCAAGCAAATTTGCGACTTTCTGTATTTATTAATTTATAAACTTTCTGATGGTCGACCCTATATTATTTCTTTCTATATGTAATATTTCGAAATCGTTAAAAAAATCAGTAAAGACGTGAGTAACAAATGTTGAATTTTTTTCATTGACAGAAACAATTTCTATGTCCTGATAATCGTTTTTTAAATGTTCTGCCTGTTTGGACTATGTAAAAACTTGCACAAAACAGTTGTTTATATACTTCAGTTTATCAGGATTTCTCAGTTTTATTTTATTGTTCTTAATAAATTTACTAAAATTATTATATGTTTTATATCGATATTAATTTTTGTTTTCGTAAGGGTAGAATTTTTTTTCGGTAGTAATAACTTTGAAATTATCTTCTTATTTTTAAGTAGGAAACATCTCTCAGCTTTTTTAAAAGTTATGTTTATTACTGATTTGTGTTATAGTCATGTCCAAAAGTTTATATATTTATCTGTTCCCATTTCTTTTTTGAATTTAATTGAAGGGTGAATTGCATTGATAAAGCCGAAAAACATTTCTAATTGTCTTTTAGTTCCCACAAAGTACACTAAAATGTCGTCCACATACCAATATACAACTTTTTCAAACAAAGGATTATTGTGATTATTTTCCTCTAAGTTGTCCATACATATTTCGGCTAATAAAGGACTCAAGATTACCCATTTTTAGTCGCATCAGAAGAATAGAAACTATAGTTTGAAATTGAAAATAATTTTGAGATAAACAAACTGTAAGCAAATCCAATATATCTTGTTTAATAATCGGATTCACATTATTCCAAACCAAAAGATTATCTACCAAAGTGATGGTTTCTTCTCATTTAGTGAAGTGAGGGTCTCTGAATTATAAATTATGCTGAGAACGGCCTCAGTGCATTCCCCATATTTTTCTAGTAGTCACTGAAGAGTTCACTATTCACCTCATCGAGATCAGCACCAAGATGCAAATTATAGTATTGTCATATAATCTCCCCAGCAGCAGAATTATGTACCGATAATTTTTTTCAAGGTCACGAATGTTTTGATGATAGAAAAGTATCCGAGTCGAAGACGAGAATTTCTATCAACAAAAGCATGAATGAAGCTCGAAAAAAATTATCGGGAATCAATTCTGCGTGAAAATCAGTAAAAATTTCATAAATTGGAGTTGCTTTTAATATGATGAGGAGATGAACCCTACGACCTATTCTGCGTAGATGTCAAATTTTTTATGGGTAAAATTTGACAGTTAGGTATACTACTACGACTAAGATGTCTAAAAACCATGGTGTATTCACTTATACCTGTAAAATATTGGGACAAACTGGGGGACACCAGCCCACTTGATAAAAGGAGTTATCTAGAGTTTCAGATGGCGCCGACGTCGTTTCTTGTCATAATTCAGTAAACTACAATTACACAGGGTGTTTTTGTGATTTGTGTCTCTGATCCGCTCTGTGATTGTGCTTTTGTCGCGTTTAAGGTTATGTCAATTCGTTGTGAAATATTTTGAGGTTGATCGATCGATGTAACATATTTTAGAACAAACTATTCCATGTAGTTATGTCAGTGTTATATAGAATTTTCGAGAGGTGTTCCGAAATAATTCCAATTATGAACTGTACCAATTTATTTTGTATGGTTAATTTTCTATCGATACGGCTCCACCGAGTTGGTACTTATGTATTTCTGTCCCTGTTTGCTCATGATAAAAATCTTATGATGGAGCGGATAATGATTCTATGAAGTGCTGTAAATTACATACAATTACTTAATTTAGCTTTGAAACCAATAAAAGCACGGGAGATGCAATCTTTCGCTTTCTGAAAAATATATATTCTAATCTGAAGGAAGTGTTTTGCGACATATCTAAAGCTTTTGACTGTTACATAAGCTTCAGAGGACGAAGCTTCAATTGATTCGAATCCTATCTGAGTGAAAGAACCTCTCAGCTTTTGGACAAATTAAGAGGTGTTCACTATTTTGACAGACAACACGACTATCTTATCGCAAGAACTCAAATTACCTTCATATAGCGGAGTAAAAATAGCTTAAAATCATGCATTATTTTGGAATCCTGGAGAGGACTCCATGGATTTTCCTAAAACCCTCTGATATTACTTAGAAATTGCTTGCAGAAAAAAGTGATAAACTTATATTCGTGCGCTGCTTGTTTATTCATTGTTTAAACAATGAAAAATAATTTTGTTGGGAAAATTTTACCCAAATTGATGATATAGGGGTTTTTAAGGTCGCTGAACCAGAATATGACATTGAAAAAACGATGGCGTGGCCAGTCGTACAGGTAGATTTCGTTAATGATAATTTACAGCTACCTATTTTTTGTTTATGTGTACATCTCGGAGAAAAAAATTTCGGGTAAAAGTTGTGGAGCTAATGAAGCTCTATCAAACAACTTATAGTTTGCCGATATTGGGTATGAAAATGAAATATTGCGAATTTTTTTAAATATTTCAACAGCTACCATTTTGAGACTATTGGATCATTTTCGAAATTAGCCGAGTTATTCATGAGAAGTATTTTTGTTTCATTCGGTCGAAAAATGTGGCCTCCACTCAACAAATTTGTTTGAAGCATGGCCTCAAAATTCAAATTTGTAATTTTTTTAAATTATTCAATATTTTGACCTCTGTATTTGTCGAAATAAAATTTCTTTTTCTTAATGTCCTTTTTTTATTTGTCATTTTGAGAGTAATCTGCGAAAATTTCAGATATTTATCTTGAAAATAAAAAAAATAAGATTTTAGACAGAATTCTGCTTTGACGTAATTTCATTTACGTACTATTCCCATACATATTTTTTCACTTTTAAAAACATACTTCTCGATAGGTGCATTTTTCTTCTTTCAGTTAAATTTTTGTTATGTTAATTCAATAAATTAGATCAAAAGTTTTAACAAATTTAGTGTAAAGCGCTCGTGGCTGCGTGCTCCTCCAGCGCTGCACTTCAGACGCCACCTCACATTTTTTTCGCACGTTACCAAAAAAATCCGGCAGCTTACAGTTTTTATTTTAAAGAAAAATTTTATTTACCTTTTTGATGTAAAATTTTTCATTTTTGCGAGTGGCACCATTATTTATTAATTTTTTTTATTAATCAATATACAATGTAATTTGGAAACTTATTTGTTAAATAATTAATGAAGCACACACTTTATGGTTGGTATCTTTTCATATGTTGTTCCTTACATCATCACTAATGTACAGTAAAAAGTTCCCACAGTCCCCTAACTTTCTGAAGCTAAAATCTAATATTACTCCACTACTAGTAAAATGATTCGTTTATGTATAAATTAATTTGATTCTTCTCTGAACTACCTTTGCCCACTGTAATAATTTTTTTCAACTTGTGATTGTAATGTATCTAGTAACTAGCAAGTCAAGTCAAATAATTTTATTATTACTCTTATATTTATTTTTTATATTATATATATAAATATATATATATTTTGTATACAAAATTTCCCATGAGATGACAATCTTCTGACTAAAAGTATTGGAAAATTCTAAATATAGTGGATATTTTCTTCCAAATCGCCATGGGACCCTCTGTGACGGTTCGGAATTCACTAGCCAAAATCAAGATATCTTCATAGAATGAAAAGTCCACGCTTACTTGTGAAATTCATGTGTTTATTAAAAAGTGATAATTATCCTAATCATAGTCATTAGCCTTATCGATCTTGGGAGTGGGCCTTGTTCTTCCGAACAACTGCTTGGTTTAGATCGCCCTCCTTCTCCGATTATCTCATGTGGGGTGTTGCTGAAAAATAAAAGAGAACCATTTAGTTTATTGTTTTCTCCCCTCACCTTTGTTAGTAGGGCTCACCTTTTCCTGAGAAGTTATTCTAAGATAGCTGGAAGCAGCCTAGACTGTCGCACATCAGGATTCATCGATTTCTCAACTTCATCAACAGATTTTATGATATCTACAATTAACTCTCTGATTTTGTTCATATCAGAAGGTTGTTAGAGAGGTAATAGTGCGGCAGAGATGGGCAGTGAATGGCTTGGTAATAGTTTGTATCGGAAAGTTCAATGGAACAATGTCATCGGGGACATTGTAGTAAGTTTCGAGGATTTCATCTCATTTTCGCGCCAACTGTTCTGAGCGAGATCTTGTTCGTAGAACTATAATCTTTGTAAACGATCAATTCACAATTTTTTGCATAAAGTAATTTTGACAGAAAAAGAAAATTTCATATGACATTTTGCGTGACACAAACAACAAACATTCCTTAACCGCGCCATCTACTAATGAAGTTCTAAGCAGAATTTAACGTTTTTCATTTGTTGTCCCCCAAAAATTCTAAACAATATCGAATCAGTGGATACACCAGGGTTTTTAGGCATCTTAACTACGACTTAATTTTAATTCAAATGTCAAGTCATTTCGAAGTGACAGGTGAGACAGACCAGCAAGTAACAATCAGTTTTTTAGTGTACCCGTGATATTTATTGTTACAATAATATTCTGTAAGCAATGATTCGTTTTGGTAATGAATCGGCAAGTCCGATTGCCAAAGAAATTGAGCAGTTAGTACCTAATAATACAAGAAGATCAAAAGTTAGTGTGTGGAAACAATTTATGCAATTCTGTGTTGAAGAATCTTGAGCGATCCTTCAATATCCATAGCAAATTTAGCATCAATATTAAAAGATTGGGCTTTCAACATGAAAAAACAAAATTCTGAAGATTACAAAGAAAACGTTATTAAACCAATGTGGAATTCCACAGCGAAACAGCTTCAATAATATTATTTTACCACATATAAAATTAAGTTTGATCCATTTAAAGATATAGAGTTTTTGGAAGCTAGAGCGGCAAGAGATGCAAAACGTCGTAAATTGCAGATGGATGTTTCCAAACGAAGGAAAAGTTCTTCAGCATTATCGACTGCTGATTATAGTAAAATGGTGCATTTATGGGATGAAGATACACCTGACGGTCTTCAAAAAAAGTTTTTCTTTATTGTTGCTCATGAGCTCGCATGGAGAGGCGGTGAAGGAGTAAACTGCTGCATTCAATACTTTATTGAAAAAATGGATAGAGGATACTCTACTGGCCGGATTGAATATAACCCTGTTTTTTCAAAAACCACTCAAGGAGGGTCTAAAAAACTTGCAGATAGCAAGTTCCTTATAAAAAATGTTGCTAATCCTGAAATGTGCCCCGTAAGATTATTTAAGAAATTGATGGAAAAACGTAGTATGTGTTTAATAACAACAGACCGTCTCTTTTTAACACCAAATTTAAAATGGAAGGTGTTCTAACAAATGGTACAACAATTCTCCAGTAGGCAAAAACACAATCTCTACATGGTTCAAACAGTCAGCAGCAAAGATTGGGATCGATACTAAAAGAATAAAAGTGACAAATCATTCAGCCAGAGCCACACCAGTCACTGCCTAGCACAGTTTGGAGTTGAAGAACAACAACTCATTAAAATAACAGGCCATTCCATCTATTAAGCCTTACCTACAAATGAATAGTTCTCACCACAAAAAGATTATTGAGTCTATGAAGCAAATTCAGGTAAGTGAAACTACACGTCTGCCTTTGTAGAGCAATCGAATAATGCCAGTATTTCCGACACGTGTTTAATATTAATACAAAAAATTAGTTATAATTTTAAAGTTTTACGTTAAATCACTTTAATAAGTAGTGTTATACTAAATAGGCAATAAAAAGTTAATCTATTATGAATGTTCTAGCTTTTCTTTCCTGCTTTATTTCTAAAATATACATTGTTGGGCATAATATATAATTTTTTCTTATTGTAATTTTTTTGTTAAAATGCTACAAAAACAGATTTCCGGCGGCTTCAGTTAATTGTAATTAATTAGAGTTCTAGAAATGAAGTTCATTTTAGCCGTTAGTAACTCGTTTTTATTACTTAAATGTGAGAAACATTAAATAACAAATTTGTTATCTGAAATCCAATGTCTTTATAGTTTTAAATTCAAATAAAACTTGAAAAAATATATTTCCGATGAGTTTAGTTTAATATGACGCACTGTATTTTTACAATAGAAGTTGATTTTACTTGTCAGTAACTAAGGTTTATTACTAAAATTTCAGGAACATTAAAAATATTAATTCGTTTTCAACCATAACATCTGATATTACATGTCTACCTAGTTTCAAATGAAACTCAAAGAAACATATTTCCGATGAGTTTAGTTAAATATGACGCACTATATTTTTACAATAGAAGTTGATTTTACTTGTTAGTAACTAAGGTTTATTACTAAAATTTCAGGAACATTAAAAACATTAATTCGTTCTCAACCATAACATCTGAAATTATGTCTACTGGTTTCAACTAAAGCTTAAAAAAAATGATTTCAGATGATTTTAGAAAAATATAACATATTGTATTTTCACAAGAGAATTTTACTTTGACGTTTAGTAACACTTTTTTGTTACTAAAATGTGACGGACTTTAAAAAATATTATCAATTGTACAAATGAGGAGAAATTGATAATACATTTTTATTTAGATATTATTCATATAATATAAACGAGTAAATAGTTGGCTCTGAGTAACATTTGTTAACGTTTGACATTTGGCAGTTATTGTCTCGGTGATTTGGCATTCAATATTATTAATTATTGTCAAATCAATGTAAAATTTTAATAAATAATAAAAAACTTCAAAACAAATATCCACAATGAACTGTAAAAGTTATAAATTATGTACTATGTGCCAGAAGATAAGTGACGTAAGCCAAAACCACACAGACTTGAAATTATTACCATTTTTATTGGACCAGTTTATGGACGAAAATATTCTTGAAGATAAGAAATTATTTAACAAAGTTGATATGGAATTAAAACCAATTTTAGGAAGCCACAAGATGTCCAAAGCCCAACGGAATAAATGAGTGTCAAAATATTACATATATTTGTTGAAACACAGACAATTTTTAATAATAGAATCACCAAGTTTTTCGCCCATTAAAAAAGATGCAGTGCAAGAATTGCATAATATTTTAAATCTTTTCAAAATTTTTTATGTGTCTCTTTCAGCCCCGGTGTTCGATATGTAAAGCAAATTGGTTAGTATTAATAAAAATTATAAGTTAGCAACAAAATGTATTTTGATTTTATTCTGAGTGACTTTTGTCAAGGCGCCTCATTTTTTAAGAAAAATTATCACTTATTAATTCCATTAAGTTAATAGGAACTAACAAAATATCGCAATAATCTCCCGTTGCTATAAGCAACGTAAACAAAAAGAGCCTTCTAATTGGTTAAAATAATTTATGAAATTTCATCCAAACTACATATACATACCAAGTTTCATTTCAATACGACACTTAGAAGTAGGTTGAAATTGACTTCCATGATTTGATTACATTGTTTGTTAGTTACACGTGGAGCTAATAAAAACGTGTTCAAAATAAGAAAGATATTCAATTTCATATAGAATACGATACAAATATATAAATTCGAGACTATTTATATATCGTATACACATATGAACATTATAGAACAGGGACGTATATTTGAGTAATTTTTGAAGTTCTATACGAGATAAGGCAATGGTATTGTCATTCAGTCTGTAATATATATATATATATATATATATATATATATATATATATTCTTTATTTTCTCGGAATAAGCGCCTTGGTCAGTATATTTTTTTTATTCAATACTACGTTTCTACATTGTTTATGTCATCTTCAGTAAATTAATATAATTTAACAGTTATTTTTCATTATTTCGTGTTTATGTTTCACGATTGGAATGAACGTGAACAAAAATTTGTATATCTACGCCGATCATGGTCCCGAGAACCCAATTTTTCTATAGTTTTGAAGATACAGGTTTCAAATTTGGTACGTCGATATATTACTCAAATACGCATATTTTGACTTCATTACCGAAAATTCACCACTTCCGGTTTAACCGGAAGTGATCCCAAACTTTTTTTTTGCAAATGACATCCTGGACAAATTTTTCCATTATCCGGAAGAACACGCAATTTGTGATAACACTGTCCTTCAAAATTGAAAATCGGTTGAAAATGGCGAAGATACAGTTGATTGATCAATCGAACAAAGTTGGCCATGAACATCAAACTCAAATCATCACAACTGACGAACGGCATCAGCATTTACGAGAGGAAGGTTCGAGGTAAAATACAGCTGAAAAATGCAACCATATTTTCCAACAATTATCAAAAATGTATGTTGCCATTTGAGAAATGGCAGTTGTGAGCATTTCTTTATAGGTACTACTCCGTTTTGAGGAAATTTTTGATAATTGTTGGAAAATATGGTTGCTGCAATTACATGAGAAGCTCAATTTTCAGCTGTATCTTACCTCGAACCTTCCCTCGTAAATGCTGACGCCGTCGCAGTTTGATGATTGAGTTGATGTTCATGGCCAACTTTGTTCGATTGAAATCAACTGTATCTTCGCCATTAACCGATTTTCAATTTTAAGGACAGTGTTATCCAATTGCGGTTCTTCCGGGTAATGAAAAAATTGCAGGGTGTCATTGAAAAAGTTGGTATCGGTTAAACCGGAAGTGGTGAATTTTCGGTAATGGAGTCAAAATATGCATATTTGAGTAATATATCGACGTACCAAATATATATATATATACAAATCCAATCGTATTAGGGTTGGAGTCAAATATTATTCTTTTATCAGGCCAGAGGCATTCAAACACTACTATTTGTTATTTCGTCAAGCTTTCGATTTTTTTTTACTTCTTTTATAAAGATATCTATGGACAAAAGGTTACCATTACATACAAATTCCTCAGTTAAACTTATGTAATACTTACAAACTTGAGATTGAAACGATCTAAAAATAGAAAACACACACTACACGGAGAATAGTAAAAAGTTGAACATAATCCACAAATTAAAACATATTTAAAACTTATTTTGGGTGCTTCAATCGCACGGTAGACACAAATGTTTACAGTTTTGGCATAACAAAGAGTACCCTTTCTGGCCTGATAAAAGAATAATATTTGACTGCAACCCTAATACGATTGGTTTTGTATTCAAAACAAGTCAGTCAAGATCACACATCTTGTAACATCTGTGGATCTAGTTGTAAGGTAATTATATCTTGTAGTCACCCTGTATTAAGATGCCTAAAAACCCTGGTGTATTCACTGATTAGATTTTGTTTAGAATTTTTGGGGGACAACAAATGAAAAACGTTAAATTCTGATTAGAACTTCATTAGTAGATGGCGCGGTTAAGGAATGTTAGTTGTTTGTGACACGCAAAATATCAAACTTCAAACCTATGGAATTTTCTTTTTCTGTCAACATGACTTCATACAAAAAATTGTGAATTGATCGTTTACAAAGATTATAGTTCTACGAACAAGATCCCGCTCAGAACAGTTGGCGCGAAAATGAGATGAAATCCTCGAAACTTACTACAATGTTTACATCTGTCTGTCAAAAATAAGAAGTCTACCTGGTGATTTTTTCAACGTGATTTCTTCTCAAATGGCCTTTTTGAGATCATGGAAACTTCCACGAAGGAATGAGAAAAGGTAGGAGAGTGGACTGATGTCTCTAGATGATGAATTAACTTGAAAATTGAGGGGATTGAAAAATGTCCCCGATGGCATTGTTCCATTACATTTTCCGATACAAACTATTACCAAGCCATTCACTGCCCATCTTTGCCGGACTATTACCTCTCTAACAACCTTCTGATATGAACAAAATCAGAGAGTTCATTGTATATATCATAAAATCTGTTGATGAAGTTGAGAAATCGATGAATCCTGGTGTGCGACAGTCTAGCTGCTTCCAGTTATCTTAGAATGACTTCTCAGGAAAAGGTGAGCCCTACTAACAAAGGTGAGGGGAGAAAACAATTATCTAAATGCTTCTCTTTTATTTTTCGGAGAAGGAGGGCGATCTAAACCAAGGAAGAACAAGGCCCACTCCCAAGATCGATAAGGCTAATGACTATGATTAGGATAATTATCACTTTTTAATAAACACATGAATTTCACAAGAAGGCGTGGGCTTTTCATTCTATGAAGATATCTTGATTTTGGCTAGAGGAATTCCGAACCGTCACAGAGGGTCCCATAGCTCTTCGGAAGAAAATATCCACTATATTTGGAATTTTCCAATACTTTTAGTCAGAGAAGATTCAAATTAATTTATACGTGTACGAGACATTTTACTAGTAGTGGAGTAATATTAGATTTTAGCTTCAGAAAGTTAGGGGACTGTGGGAACTTTTTTACTGTACATTAGTGACGATGTAAGGAACAACATATAAAAAGTTACCAACCGTAAAGTGTGTGCTTAATTTTTTATTTAACAAATAAGTTGCATAATTACATTGTTTATTGAATATCTTAAAAAATAAATGAATAAAAAAAAACTGATACTGCCATTTGAAAGAATGGAAGATTTTATATAAAAAAGGTGTATAAATATTTTTTTTAAATAAAAACTGTAAGCTGCAGATTTTTTTTTCTAACGTACGAAAACGTGATGTAGCGACACTTGAGTGCATCTCTTGAGGAGCATGTAGCTACGAGCGCGCTTCACTCAATTTGTCAAAACTTTTGATCTAATTGATAAAATTAGGCTAACAAAAATTTAAATGAAAGAAGGAAGAAGTAGCTGAAGATATGTCTTGTTTTCAAATGTAAAAAAAATTGATAGGAATAGTCTCCGGAATGGTACATATATGAAGTTACGTCAAAGTAGAATTTTCTATAAAATCAATTAAAGATCTGCCATTCTTTAAATTTTCAAGATAAACATCTGAAATTTGTAGTTTAGTCCCAAAATGACACTTGAAAAGGTGTGCAAATGAAAAATAATCATAAAATTTTATTTAAAAAAATACAGTCGTCAAAATATTGAATTATTTCAAAAAATTAATGAATGCATTTTTAGGACATGCTTCAAAACCAAAACTCTAGTTCAAAATTGATATCAAGATTTTTCAATAGTACTTTCTAAAGCTTGTAATCTGTACTTCAAGGTTTGATTGGTTTTAGTAAAAACATTGAATTAATAATAAAATTTCGACAAATATTGCTCCAAAACCTTTGAAATTTTTTGTGAAATAAAATTTAATAACGTTTATATAGAAAAAAATGAGTATACCTATACAACCTATATTTATATTACGTCCTCAAACAAGGTATATGCAGCGAATATTTTTTTTATTATAAGTGTAAATTGTGTATCAAATACGAAAATATTAGGTTTTTTAGTAAATTGACGAATTGTTCATTTTTATAAATGAGTTCCTGCTTAAAATTTTTGTTTAGAATAGAAATATAAGTTTATTTTCTGATGTACTTTATATTGGATCGAAAATATCATATTTGAATGTTAGAGAGGGATTGAACATCAGAGAACACTTGATCGGTTAGTTTAGTGCTCACCTGACGCTCTACGTATGACGTCTACCTTTACGACTGGCCACGCCATCGTTTTTTCAATGTCATATTCTGGTTCAGCGACCTCAAAAACCCCTATAGCATCAATTTGGGTGAAATTTTCCTAACAAAATTGTATTTCGTTGTTTAAACAATTAATAAACAAGCAGCGCACGAATATAAGTTTATAACTTTTTTCTGCAAGCAATTTCTAAGTAATATCAGAAGGTTTTAGGAAAATCATTGGAGTCCTCCAGTATTCCAAAATAATGTTTTACTTCGCTGTATGAAGGTAATTCGAGTTCTTGCGATAAGATAGTCGTGTTGTCTGCCAAAATAGTGTACACCTCTTAATTTGTCCAAAAGCTGAGAGGTTCTTTCACTCGGATAGGATTTGAGCCAATTGAAGCTTCGTCCTCTGAAGCTGTAGAGATGAAGCTAATGTAACAGTCAAAAGCTTTAGATATGTCGCAAAACACTTCCTTCAGACTAGAATATAGATTTTTCAGAAAGCTTTGGTTTGAAAGCTAAATTAAGTAATTGTATGTAATTTACAGCACTTCATAAAATCATTACTCGCTCCATCATAAGATTTTTATCATGAGAGCAAACAGGGACAGAAATACATAAGTACCAACTCGGTGGAGCCGTATCAATAGAAAATTAACCATACAAAATAAATTGGTACGGTTCATAATTAGAATTATTTAGGAACACCTCTCGAAAATTCTATATAACACTGTCATAAGTACATGGAATAGTTTGTTCTAAAATATGTTACATCGATCGATCAACCTCAAAATATTTCACAACGAATTGACATAACCTTAAAGGCGACAAAAGCACAATCACAGAACGGATCAGAGACACAAATCACAAAAACACCCTGTGTGGTCTGTAATTGCAGTTTACTGAATTATGACAAGAAACGACGTCGGCGCCATCTGAAACTCTAGATAACTCCCTTTATCAAGTGGGCTGGTGTCCCCCAGTTTGTCCCAATATTTTACACGTATAAGTGAATACACCATGGTTTTTAGACATCTTACCCTGTATCAATTGATAGTGTCAGTTAGTTGTCAAACTGAATTGGCGACGAGCTATTCGGAAAGTGAGGCAAGGTGCTTCGTCAGAATTGATAAATATAGTTCAAGGTGAACTAATTATTGTTCAAGGAGAACAAGTTTGAATATGCCGAAAACTGTTGAAAACCAAATGCCGGTTCAACAAGTTCTGCGAGGAACCATAGGTTCCCTTGCTGAATTCAGAATGGGCACCGATTGGAGAACATATGAGGAACGAATGGAACAATATTTTTTGGCAAATTATGTAGAAGAAAGCAAGAGAGTTCCAGTACTACTAACGTTGATTGGTGAACACGCATATCGAAGTTTGCGAGGTCTTTGCGATCCTGAATTACCAAAAAACAAGAGTTACGACGACCCGTGTAAAATTTTACGAGTACAGTTTTCGAAGAAGATTTCAGTTATCAAAGAAAGAATCGAATTCTATGAATTGAAGCAGTTCGAGAACGAAATGGTTAAAGACTGGTACGTTAGAATCAAAAATAAGGCTATCAATTGCAAGTTCGGTAGCTCTCTCACTGAAGTTCTGAAAGACAAATTCGTTTCTGGGTTACGTAAAGGACCTGTGTTAGACAAGGTGTGTGAAGAGTGAAGAGGAACATACGGCTAAGTTAGAAGCGATCGTTGAAGTAGCTTTGAAGAAAGAAAGTTCTCTCGTAGATTACACCCAAATTCATAGACTTAGGTTTCAACGGTCTGAAGAGTCGAACAAAAGAAACCACCGGGTCGTCAGGTCGCAGGACGAAGGAAAGAAATACAGTTCTAAAATAAGTATTGGGTGTGTATTATTACATATTACAATGATGGAAATGAAAAACAGATAAGTTTTGCTTCACGAATTTTGAGTAGAAGCGAAATGAAATATTCAGTTATACACAAAGAAGCGTTAGATATTTATTGGGCTGTACGCAAGTTTTACCAGTATTTAATGGGAAATAAATTCATTTTATGCTCTGATCACGAGCCGTTGTTAGCATTATTCGGGGTAAAGAAAGGAATACCACAAATGGCGGCTGGTAGATTATAGCGATGGGCAATATTTTTGAGTGGATTCAATTATACATTTAGTCATATCAAAGGTAAATATAATGGAGGAGCGGACGGTTTATCGCGTTTTACTGTAGAATCGTTCGAACCACAAGTTTTTCATGATTATTTCAATTTTTTGATTGAGGATAAAATTCCTATTAAATCCGATGATATTATCAAGGAATTGAGATCGGATATCATCTTGAGTAAAGTTTATAAATATGTTCAAGATGGTTGGCCAGAGATAGTTCCCGATGAACTCAAACCTTATTTTAGACGAATGTCAGAATTGAGTATAGATAATGGGTTGCTTATGTAGGGTTATAGAGTCTTGATTCCGGGTTAATTTAGGAAACAATTGCTAGATGAGATTCATGGAGCTCATAACGGAATGGTTCGTATGAAAACTCTTGCGCGGCAATATTTCTGGTGGCCTAATTCAGATTCGGAAATAGAAACTTATGTAAAAAATTGCGATTCGTGCATGATCAATTCTAAAACACCATATAAATCAGTTTTGATCAAGTTCAACGACGAAAAACATGTTTTCGATCGTATCCATATCGATTTTCTGGGTCCATTTCGCGGTAAGACTTATTTGATTATCACAGATTCTTTTCCCAAATGGCCAGAAGTCTATGAAATGTCCAAAATGGATTCCAAAAATACTATTGGTAATTTGAGGGATTGGTTTTCAAGATATGGTCTTCCAAATACCATCGTTTCGGATAACGGTTCATCGTTAGTTTCTGCGGAATTCGAAAACTTTTGTACTGTCAATGGTATAAATCACATAACTTCACCACCGTATCACCCAGCAACGAATGGGGCTGCTGAGAATAGTGTCAAATCCTTCAAAATTGGCATGAATAAATTATTGGCCGACAATAGTAATCCTCATGACATGTCCACATTAGTTAGCCAATATCTATTTTCATATAGAAATACACCACATACGGTAACTGGTAAAACACCATCAAAATTGATGTTTTCACGAAAAATAAGAACCCGCTTAGATTTTCTCACTCGTTCAGCATCTGATAAAGCCAAAGAACGACAGATTAGATATCATCATGGTGAAAGAATGACTTCTTTTTAGTAGGAAGGAGAGATAGCATATGTAAGAGATTATAGAAATCCACAAAAGCCCTTATGGCCAAAAGCAGTCATTGTTTAAAAATTGGGCCTAGAAAATTATCTCTGTAGGCCTGTAGATGACGCAAGATTGGAGTGGAGAAGACATCTTGATCAAATAATAAAAGTTGGAAGTTTTTATACTAATGAAAATTCTGAAATTTTGAGGAAAGACTTTTCAGAAAATGTTTCATCAAACAGTAATTCTGAAAATTATCAGATCAAGACAACTTCACCAACAAATTTGAGTGGATTTAACAGACAGATCAAAGCACCCGACCGCATGAATCTATAATTTAAGATTATGAGAGAACATAGGACGGAGGAGTGTAACATCTGTGGATCTAGTTGTAAGGTAGTATTTTCCAATTGTGCATACCAAGTTTCTCTTAGAAGCTAATATATTACACATCTAATTCAATATATATATATATATATATATATATATATATATATATATATTGTTATAATTATGATTATGAGAATTTGGTAAATATATATTTTTTTATTATTTTAATAATTAATATATTTTTGCACCGCGTTGGGTGCCATTTTGTTATAATTTGATATATTGAAAAATAAATATTGTAATATTTTTGCCCACGTTTTGGGTGCCATTTGTTATGGTTTGATAATTGAAAAATATAAATTGTTTTTTATATATAATGAATGAAGCTAATATTTTTCGTTATTCTTTAAGAGCCAAATTGATATGATATAAATAGATATTTCTGCCCCTGTAATAATAATTTCCAGCGAACGTCACTGTTCTCTCGTCACGCTACCAACAATTATTATTTTCCTTGCCACGGCTAGACAACAGCTGGTACGCTCTTTTCTCAAAAGGTGGCCGGTTCAAAGCAATAGATACACTGCCACTGGTGACTAACTTCAGTTTATTGAATGATCTTTGTTATGTTAGTTGATCATTGTGAGAAAATAAACAACCAAATATCAAAAACAATTATCTCCTTTATTCAGGAAGACTTAAAATTACCTGGCCTACGAGAAATAACTTATACTAGAGTGAATCAAACAAATATTCACGAATAATAATGATAAATCAGATCATGGATAGATAAACAGAACCTCACTTTTCGTGAATGTAAAATTTTCTGTTATTGTTCAAAGTAAAGTGAAAAAGCGTCCTTCGAATGTGCAATTGGTTATTTGTGAAATAGTTCTGGACCGGAAATACACTATGAAAGTTTTTATACCTGGTTGGAACTGTTGGTGTTCAAACTATACCATAAAAACAGGAAGTCTCCTCTCTTCATTCGCTGTCAGGACTGCAAAACCAGTATCAGGAACGATATAGATGTGGAAATCAGCATCAGGATTCGTGGTTATATTATATCATTAAGGTAATATTTGTTTTTGTTTCCCAAATGATGGAATTATTCCATTTTCTTATTAATAAAATATGTGCGTGCTATCTGCTTGGAAATATTTCTTCATCTTCCTCGAGGCTTTGTTTTTCTGTCGCTTAGATACATCTTTATCCTGTTGTTTTCCTATTTGAATTTTTGAATTCGCGCACTAAATTGTCACTTTTCACTGTTTATATTTATCTTACTCAATTTATATATCGAGCTATTTTTCCATACTTATTACTATTTACAAATTCTAATAATAATTGCTTATGATACCCCCTCGTTGCTATTCTCTCACAATTTCTAACTTTTCACCTGACCATCTATTCTCTGATTGGCTATCTTTCATAAAGACGTTTGCTGTTCTCTCATTGGCTACTTTTAGTTAGCTACAATTTCATGTACAGTGTGTTTCAAGTTTATAAATGTGTTGATTTCCTTTTATTCTTGCAAATTTTGTAAAATTTAGACTTTTAGTTGTCTTTTGAACAACTATGGGTTATGATAATTTTGACAGTGTATACAATTGATCGTTTTATCGTACTTTGACATTTTGTATCTATCCATATTATACAAAGGCTTATAAATAAATAGAACTTCAAAAGTTATTCAAAAAAAAATCTCTTGGAACTAATAAGTAATCAATAATTATTCTTTTTTGTTGTTTTTTTCTTTTTAAAATATTTAACTGGTTTTTCATAACATAACAATATATATATATAGCACCCCGGCAAGAATAACGTCGTAACTCAAAAATACACAAATTCAAACGAGCAATTTAAAATTTAAAAATCAAAATAAGTAAGTAACTCAATTTCTAACTAATGCAGGGTACATGTTACCTTAATTTCCCTTTCTAAACCATTTGAACTTTGATTTCACAATGTAAGTGAACTTTATTTTTGGTGTACTGTAAAATGAGGTATTTGAGTGACGTTATTCTCGCCGGGATATATATATATATATATATATATATATATATATATATATATATATATATATATATATATATATATATATATATATATATATATATATATATATATGTTTCTCGTAGATTTTCGCGGGTATAATGTGTTGAGATATTTTCTCGGGTTTCTGTCCGTGTTCTGTGTTCTTGGTCCTGAAAAAGTCCGATTTCACGACGTTTCGGCAAATTCACATTTGCCATCTTCAGGTGATGTCTCGTTCATTCGATTGTTTCGAAACAATCGATATATATATGTATATACATATATATATCGATATATATATATATATATATATATATATATATATATATATATATATATATATTTGTCAACAAAGTGGAAGCAATATTTTTCAGCCGAGTGGAACGAAATTCAGCATATACAAATTTTATGTATATAGAATTTATTTTAGAATGAACTTTTTAGTCATTTATTTTTTTTTTCAATATCTGTTAACATAAGTACCTATCTGTAATTTGTCTGCCATTTGTGATACATATATTTCTCTGTAATAATTGTACTAGTCTGAATAAAGGATTTGATTCAATATCAATATTATTTTGATAGAGCTTTGTGAGCTCTACAACTTTCATTCTTTTTTATTATTCTCTAAGATGTTCACACAAATAAAAAATCGCTGTAAATTTCCATTCACGAGAATTAATGATTTCTATTTATGCTCCTTTCATTTGAGGTTTAGTCGCTCGTGTCTATCAGATTCTATTTGAGTTTTCCTTCCGCTGACAAACAGAACTTCTAGTGAGAGATAAGTGCCATGTGAAGTGGAATGAATAGAAAAATCGAATTTAAACGGTTTTCTTCACATAAAGGATTCAATATAAAATTGAACCAGAGAAAGGTAGATCTCAGGTGAAAAACAACTACTTTCCTGGCAAATACCACGCAGAACGTTGAATGATATTCACCTGAAAATCCATGCATACTTCCATATAATATCAATGGACATTGAATGCAAATGTTTCTTTCTGATAAGCTCGATTATGTTTAATTTAAGTCGTGTTCACCTAACAATCCGCATACCGGTTTCAGGCTTCTTGGCCCTCATCAGTACGGAGTAGTCAACCAGCCAAAAGTCCAAAGAACTCTGGCTGAAGTGAGACACAACGTAAACAAACCATCATCGATCTTGTAACACCTATAGGTACGCCGGAAAAGATAAACTTTAACTGGCGGTACCTAGTGACAGAAAGAAACATCCAAATCTCCCACCTCGATAGGTTTCTAAATAAAAGATTCCTTCTCAGTAGGAGTGGCAAGCCCGTCTAGCATATAGTGAGAGATAAGTGCCATGTGAAGTGGAATGAATAGAAAAATCGAATTTAAACGGTTTTCTTCACATAAAGGATTCAATATAAAATTGAACCAGAGTCACTAGGTACCGCCAGTTAAAGTTTATCTTTTCCGGCGTACCTATAGGTGTTACAAGATCGATGATGGTTTGTTTACGTTGTGTCTCACTTCAGCCAGAGTTCTTTGGACTTTTGGCTGGTTGACTACTCCGTACTGATGAGGGCCAAGAAGCCTGAAACCGGTATGCGGATTGTTAGGTGAACACGACTTAAATTAAACATAATCGAGCTTATCAGAAAGAAACATTTGCATTCAATGTCCATTGATATTTTATGGAAGTATGCATGGATTTTCAGGTGAATATCATTCAACGTTCTGCGTGGTATTTGCCAGGAAAGTAGTTGTTTTTCACCTGAGATCTACCTTTCTCTGGTTCAATTTTATATTGAATCCTTTATGTGAAGAAAACCGTTTAAATTCGATTTTTCTAAACAGAACTTCATTGTATTTTGACATTTCTCGATATCAAAGTAAATATTAGATATTATTTTTCTAACTGATATCAGGATCGAAACCCAAGTAAGTTCTGTCTATATCATTGTGTGCTGGTTATACTTCTTTCTTTTGATTTGAGTCAGATTACATAGAAATATTAGGAAGAATATAGGGAGATTTGAAACCTCCACCGACTTTCGATTGAAATGTTTGAGGTTTATAATAATAATAATAATAATTTTATTCACACATCGCCTTTTGAATTACATTACATATAAGTGAAATACAATAAAAGGAGGAGGGAATAAATTGAAAACCCTACAGTAGAACAAGTCTGTGCGTAGGGCTTGTATGTAATCAATAATTTGAAAAAGTAATAAAATATTCCAACAAACATAAACTAACGTACAAGATGAATACTTACTAAATAATAAAACAGTTAAAAAAATTGATAATAATCATAATAACAGGTGATGTATAACATAAAACAAATGTGTTTTTTTATGATTTGGTGAATGTCAATATTTGGACAAACATATACTCGGATACACAACATGAATACTCAATAACTAATGGAGTGGTTAAAATAATGGTGAGATAATAATCATAATAGCAACATCATATATAACATGGATCAAATATATAAAAAAATCTCTGTGTTTTCTATGATTTGGTGTATGTCGATTCTTGGGGTGTTAATCAAATAATTTTGTGTTGTTTTATTTGTTTCAAACTTTGTGGAAGAGCATTGAATAATTTTGGACCAAGATATAGGTAAGTTCTCTGCAATATATCTTTTTCTGGTTTGATAATAATAAATTTTTTTGCAGTTCTTTATCTTGTATTATGGTGATGTTCTATCGGTAATGAGTCAGATATTCGAGTCGAGAATGTTGATATGTGATAACTTTGAGGAAATAAAGTTGTCGTACATCAAAAATTTGTGAGGATTTGTTGTGAGTTGCTCCGTTGGAAATTTCTTAGGTTTTCGATATATGGTTTTCAATATGTACCTATGTGCTGTTTCAAGTACTGAAATATGGCTTTTCAACGCTGCGCACCATGCTATAATTCCGTAGGATAAATGGCTTTCTACTAGGGAGAAGTACATTATACGAAGTTGTTGAGTGTTATAAATAGAAGTTAGAAATTTTATTTTGTAAAGTATCTTTTTTGTTATAAAATTTATATGGACATCCCATTTTAGGTTGGCGTCTACATATATATTATATTTTATACTTTTAACAGAATGGATAATAACTGGCTGTTCATTTTCCTTTTTTATGGATAACGAATCGAATTTAGGTAGGTATTTTGCATATGAGGTGAATGGAATAAAATAAGTTTTATCAACATTTATAGTGAGTAGACGACTATCAAACCATTCAGTGATCTTTGAAAAATCGTTGTCTGCAATATATTTTGAATTTTGCCATGTATTAGCTTCATACAAAGCAGCTGTGTCATCTGCAAAACTCACTATATCCCCTTCAAATCCTGCATGAAAAATATTGAGATAAAGGTTGAATAAAACTGGCCCTGGGGTGCACCATATCTAATTGTTTTGAAACTACTGGTTGCATCAGCAATTTCTACACATTGTTTTCTATCTTCTAGGTAATGAATAATGAATATGGTGTACTTATAAACCCATACCCTTCCAAGACTTCGAGAAGTTAAATGTGACTAATGGTATCAAATGCTTCTTCTAGGTCGACGACGATACATAGGGTTGGTGTTCTTTTGGCTATGTTGGTTGCTAGAGCTCGTCCAATATTGAAACGACCGTTTGGTAGGTAGAGAGGGAGAAAACACGAGTAGACACGATTTGGTGTGGCAGCTTATGCTACGGCGAATCTTCACCAGTGTCTTGGCATGCAGCTTTCGAAGGGTTAGGTTTGTTTGATTAATAAATAGGTAGTGCAGTTATTTATTCAACTTTGTAATAGTTTACTTGTTACCTTGCCAAGATGCCCTCTGGCAGATTTGTCGAAAAATATTTTTTTCATTCAGAAGTTATAGGAGTGTGAGTTCTCTACGTCTCGTGTATGCCTATACCAAATAATTTGGTACGCCTATGGAATTTCTATTAATAGCCACAGTTCGGGCATCTTCGAGAAGAATTGGTTGTTAGGTAGGGGAAGGCCAAAGTGGTCGTTTCAATATTGGACGAGCTCTATTTCATTTATCAGACTTGATAATGCATCCTTCGTGGATTTTCCTAGTCGAAAATCATATTGTTTCTTTGAAAGTACATTATTTTTTTCAAGGAAATTTACAAGTTTCTTCTGGATATTAAGGAGATGGGACGATAGTTGGTCACATTTAACTTCTCGCCGTTTTTGTGTATAGGACTCACGACAGATTTCTTGAAGGCTGCAGGACAATTTCCTTCTGCGGAGGACTTATTGATAATATATGCAATTGGGGCCGTTATTTCTTTCACAATTATTTAAAGATGTTCCGCTCTCAAGTTATCTAGGCCTGGCGACTTTCTGTTCTTCAATGGAACAATTACATGATGTATTTCAGCTTTATTCACATCTTCCAGAAAAAATGAATGGGAGAGATTTACTTTCGATGAAGATTTCGTACCTGTTTTTTTCTCGAAATTTTGCTTGCTAATTTTTGTAATAAAACAGATACAGTGCTTTTGTAAAATACTGAATAAATTCATGTTTAGCCAATCTATCCATTTCTGGGGAATCTCCTGATACAGGTCGATTTTAAATCTCAATTCGCCACATTTACAGGGGGAAATTAAATATACATGGTGATCCACGTTCGACTAATGACGTCCGCGACAATTTCGAATGGAACATCCTATATATTATTCAATTTTTGGAATCTCCATGGGAAGCTGATTTCAAAAATATATCACACATAAGGTTTGTATACGTCCGTTAAATTCAGTTCTCTCGTAAAGTAGTGGATAAATTCATAAAAAATTAAGGGAATAATTTTTGGAAAGAATGCTCGAAGCCATCGAATTTTATTTTCATTTGGGCATTCTTTCAAATTTATTATATTTGTTCTTCCAACAAGATGATGCATCACCCCATTATGCAGCAACTGTCCGCGATTATTTAGATGTGGTGTTTCCGAATCGTTGAATAGGGAGAAGGGGACCTATTGGGTGGCCAGCTAGATCTACAGATTTGACACCACTTGATTACTTCTTGTGGGGATACTTAAAGAGTAAAGTGTATGATAAAGTGATAAAAGCAAGAATTCGTCACGAGATACAATGTATACCACCTGACGTTATTGACAATGTTCAAAAATAATTTATTCATCGTCTTGGCTACTGTCAGATAGCAAACGGTGCACAATTTAAACATTTACTTTGATCGTTGTTTGAAGATGTCATTGCCATTAAATTTCGTATTTTCATATTTCAAAATAGTGTTTTTTATTTTATTTTCATTTCACCCATATTCATAATCACCTCTTCACATTCCGTAATGAACAAAAAGGGAATTGCCATTAAAAAAATAACAATGACGTCATTTCTCCTACAAGAATCATTCTGTATGTATTAATAAAATTTGAAAGAATGCCCAAATGAAAAGAAAATTCGACGGCTTCGAGCGTTCTTTCCAAAAATTATAAAAAAATTTACGAATTTATCCACTACTTTACGTGAGCACTGAATTGAACGGACGCACTGTATACAAACCCTACATGCGATATATTTTTGAAATCAGCTTTCCATGGAGATTCCAACAATTGAATAATATATATAGTGTTCCATTTGAAAACATTGTTTAAGGACGTCATTAGTCAAACGTGGATCACCCTGTATATCTAATTTTTCCTTATAAATGTGGCAAATTGAGATTGAAAATCGACCTGTTTCAGGAGATTTCTCAGAAATTGATAGTTTGGCTAAAAACGAATTTATTCAGTACTACTGTATCTGTTTTATTATTTGTTATCTGTCCATTATCCGGTTTTGTATTTGTTATAGATTTATTTGGTGTTGTTTTATTCTCCTATTGATTTCCATAATTTCGATTAATCCGTTTTATTATTATTTAATTCTTTCTTGTAGTATTTTGCTTTAGTTTCTATAAGTAACAAGTTTTCCAAATATATTTTTATATTGATTATATACTCTTCTGTTTTCTATATTTGGATTTTCTTTCATATTTTTATATAGCTTCTCTTTTTCTCCTGAGGGCAAAAATAGAACTTCTGTTTTTGTTTCCAATGAAAAATTCATTTTTTTCTGACAGATAATTCGTTAGCTTGATTTGGTGCTAATTTCAGAATCAATAAATAATTTCTGAAACCATCTTTCCGCCATCGGTTTTTTTATATTGGTGTAAAAAGAGAGAACAGCGACATACATAAGACATAAGACGAATAAGTTTTTTTTTCTTGAGAATTATTTCAAGTAGTATTTTTTGTGTCGCTATCAGTTCACTCATAATGGTCATTCTAGGCGATCTACGTAGGTAAAAAGTCAGAATTGCGTCCCTCATAACTTTTTTTCGGTAGAATTTTGTAGTGTGCCGAATTTTCTTCATGAATATATGCATTTACAATATACAAACAGAAAATATTTCATTTTGAACTCACCGAACGTTCGCTAGCGTATGTCTCCTATTCCTAAGATATCGATTGTGATGTTTGTGCAGATCAGCAATAGACCCTTGCTCGGCCTGCATCCTGGTGGTGCTCGAGGAACCCGCTGTGGAGGCTTCACTCGAGGTGGTGCTCGTAACCGAAGCCCTGGCCCGTTACAGGGTGTTACCAAATAAGTGCGAAAGTTTTCAGGGGGTGATTCCTTGTCGAAAAGTAAAAGGTTTCATGTAAACAAAAGCTCTCAGGCCTTTCCTTAAAAAGTTACACGCTTCCAAAAATGAGAAAAAAAATATATTTTTTTTCTTGAAATTGCTGAAGAGTTGAATAAATGGTATTTTGTGAGCATATTCTACCAATTAAAAGACTACCTATGAATATTTTTTTAATTTTGTTGTGATCTTTCAAAGGTGTGAAACATGCAACCCCTATTCCATTTTTTACCAGAACTTTTCAACGAAACAAAATTTCCCAATTCAAAAAATATGTGTTGAAAAGAACGATTCATTGCAAAACTTTTTTAACTCCTGTGTTGTGTCCGTAAAAGCAATAGTTTCGTGATAAAAAAATAAAATACAGCATTGTGCATGAACGGATCTTCTGTAAATGAAATCGAACACATCGAGTATTATTATTATTTAATTCTTTCTTGTAGTATTTTGCTTTAGTTTCTATAAGTAACAAGTTTTCCAAATATATTTTTATATTGATTATATACTCTTCTGTTTTCTATATTTGGATTTTCTTTCATATTTTTATATAGCTTCTCTTTTTCTCCTGAGGGCAAAAATAGAACTTCTGTTTTTGTTTCCAATGAAAAATTCATTTTTTTCTGACAGATAATTCGTTAGCTTGATTTGGTGCTAATTTCAGAATCAATAAATAATTTCTGAAACCATCTTTCCGCCATCGGTTTTTTTATATTGGTGTAAAAAGAGAGAACAGCGACATACATAAGACATAAGACGAATAAGTTTTTTTTTCTTGAGAATTATTTCAAGTAGTATTTTTTGTGTCGCTATCAGTTCACTCATAATGGTCATTCTAGGCGATCTACGTAGGTAAAAAGTCAGAATTGCGTCCCTCATAACTTTTTTTCGGTAGAATTTTGTAGTGTGCCGAATTTTCTTCATGAATATATGCATTTACAATATACAAACAGAAAATATTTCATTTTGAACTCACCGAACGTTCGCTAGCGTATGTCTCCTATTCCTAAGATATCGATTGTGATGTTTGTGCAGATCAGCAATAGACCCTTGCTCGGCCTGCATCCTGGTGGTGCTCGAGGAACCCGCTGTGGAGGCTTCACTCGAGGTGGTGCTCGTAACCGAAGCCCTGGCCCGTTGGTTTTTCTTGCTGGCTTTCACCGAAAATGTCGGCGACGGCGACTGCACATTCGTCCTCCGCTTGAAACTCAGTCGGCCCCCCAAAGGCTGGTGAGTATCCTGTTCTTCGTCCTCTTCGCCCAGGAGTACGTCGGATTCCTCCTCGGCAATGTCTTGCAATTGCGAGGGGGTGTTTGACAAGGTCTGGGGGCTTTCGGAGTTTGGGCTGGCGGGTTGGAGGGCCGGCTTGCCTTCAGGCGCTCCGCACCAGGGCAAGCAGCACTCCAGGCCCTACCAGTGTGGCGACTTTATGTTCCTCTCACTGGAATATCATGATAGCACCTGTTGCCCTTGTTGGACGAAAGCTTCGCGAGACAGTTGTACAAGGTGGACACCGTATCGATTATCATATATTGATTGTCTACACGAAAATTAGCACTTGTTCAAACGAAAGATAAAACGATAACGGGAAGAGAACACGTACAACATTATTCGTAGCCGCGCTACTACAACTCCACGTGTTTTCGACTCTGGAGTGGAACTGGACCAAACACGCTTTATTTCCGTCGAGTTTATTTCAGAACAGTTGTAGGAGTATCCATAATCATACTTTTACCGATGATTTGATTGAATCTGCCCGACAAGATCCAAGGTCTCGTGAACGACTAGCAATTACCTCATCTAGCATAACGTAGGTTTGTACTCGGTCGATTAATTGCAAGATACACGAACAGTGCTCGCTTGCCCGGACCGTGCTCACCAAATAAACATACGAAAAGGAAAAAAACAGCGAAACTGGAGTTCGTCCTTAGAGGTTAGGACATTTCCGGGTCGTTTGAAATCCGTGAACCGACGTCTTGACGCGGATACGGGGTGTGATTTCCGAACGGTCACATGTTATCGCGTTTATTATCGCGCAGCTTACCTCAACAAATACATTTCTAATTTTAGCAAGAAATGTTGATTAATACGGTAAAGATTGGCCGAGCGCACGCCGCCTCAAACAGCTGGGATGGTACTAAACGCGCCGCTGGTGGCGCCCGGCATTTCGTACAATATCGACGCTTCGATAAGGGAGGGATGTTTGGCCGTCGGGGAATGTACGCGGGATATCTTCCTACCGATGGAGGTCGGTTTTCCACTAATAATGATACCGCTATTCGATGATGCGGTTTGCGGTTAAAATTAGATTCCGGTTTTCGGGGTTGGCGAAAGGGGCATTACGTTATTTCGAAGGCCAATTTCATTACACGTACACGGCGACCATAAATTTCACAGCTTCATAGGAACTGATCAGTTAATGCATGTTGGACATAAAAGGCCATCATGGGGAACAAATTACCTTGACCGATTCGAATAAATTATTCACATAATCGAAAAACAAGAGGCATATTTGATTATTGTGACGCAATAGAATAAAGGTACAGGGGTCATACAGAATGGAAATCAGAAAATTTCTGGTTCAGGTTTTCCGATATGATCATTTCAGCAAAATATTCACAACTTGGAACATGCATTTCATTATTTTTCGCTTTTTTTATATCAAATTTTAGTGTCACTTCCTGCTTCCAGGAGAGTGAAATAATATTTAAATATTTTTTTTCAGTTGAATTGAAAAACAAAACTTTATTGAACTATATTTAGGAAAAACTGGTACAAAAAAATTTGTATTGCATTCATCTGTCTATTCTACTACTTCTATGTCTCATCTGTGATTCTAAGACAGCGTATTGTGATCATGACAAACATAAATGTTCAAATCGACGCCATATTCAGTCCATTTTCTATGATATTTATTAAGTTATATACATGAATAGGTTACTCAACAGTTTTACCCATCCAATTACAGAGTAGCACTAAACAAAACAATACAATAGGTATATAGTTGTGAAAGTTGACAATAAAGTAATAAAGTGGAGAATAACAAAAATTATTCATAGAAAAAATAACTATGTTCAGAAATGAATGTGAGCTTTGATAAGGAGTTAACATATTATAAATATCATTTCTAAAAGTAACATAGCACAAATAGGCCAGTAGAGATAGACATGATTTTCCCAAAATTTTATAATAAATACAAAAGTTTCAAAACTTCAGTAAAGTGAAGAGGACTTTCATATGATATGTAGTCTGATTTTGCAACCCTTTTTTCTGAACGGAAAATGTTGAAAATCAGGATTTAATAAATTTTCACATTATTAGCGCGGAAAAATTTGCAAAAGTTCTGCAAACTTACGATGTTTTGAAAAATAGCAATTTACATCTTCTGATAAATTTGCAACCACTCATACAAAATGGAAAGGCCTGTTTTATCAAAACAAAATTGTTGTTAGTCCTAATTTTTCGATGAAAATTCCAAAAGTTCTGCAAACTCGAAAAAATACCTTAAATAATGTTTTTGCCAAGAGTTTTAATTTGCAACATCTTGCGTCAAACAAAAAATATATTTTTTCATTGAATTGTTTTTTTTATTGAAATAAGTATCGAAATTATTACAAGAGTTTCAAATAATGGTTGCAAGTGGAGATGTCCTGACGTAAAATGTTTTCATTAATTTGCAACCTCGTCTGTAACACGGAAATGAGGGTAAAATCAAAAGAAAAATATTTTAGTATTTGTACTCTACCAAAAAAAGCAAAAGTTTTGCGAATCGGGCAGACAACTCATTCTAACAATTGGTGGCAGTATAATGATTTGCAAACTATGTTACAATGCGGAACATTGGGAATAAAAAAATATTTATTTTTGCAACACCTGTGTTATCGGAATAATAAAGATTTTTATATACCTAATAACTGACATTCATTGTGTTACCAAGTTAACTAACGACCAAGAAGACGCTCGTTAACGGTAGGTGAAATCATTCAATGTTGAAAGCTAACGTTTTCGATAGGAATTCAAAACATCATACTACAATTAGGAATTTGCATAAAAAAATACGTACGAGTACGTTTGATGGATAATCGAGGATCTTTCGACACGTTTTCATAATTTTCTTGATTCATAAAAAAATGCAGGAAATATTGAGATTTAAAGAACACTTACAGTTGTACATTAGTACGAATAACCTACAACTGTGTTACGTCACAGGGTTCTGTTTACAGAGTAATGAATGCACAGCAGTTTAGTAACATGATTTATAACCAGAATAACAGAAGACTGCCTGTTGTATTTTTATGACAGACAACTATTTAACTAACCAAAAACAATGCACATTCATCTAATAGTCCTGGAGCTACAACTATAATAGAATTGCCTACCAATATAATTTTCCCCCTTCATTTCAAAAAAATTTATAAATCAAGAAAATGATTCTTACATGTCGATTACATTTCAGTCCTCCATTCGGATTCAATAGAATTTTTCATGTGAAACCACAATTGGAGTAAGAAAGTCGAGTGGAAAGGTAAATTATCATTTTATCCAATTCAAGAAATACATTCCTGTAAAAATTAAATTTGAGATGTAATCTCAATTTCACAAATTTTTATTTTTCAGCAACGTTTCTGTTTGATGATGAAAGTTAGGTACTTGCGAGATATACAATCGATAACGTTTTGATATCCTTACTTCCATAGAGCATCGATTACTCATTTTAAAATCTCGTCGATTGCTATAAAGTCATCTTGTGACCAGTGAAAATTTCGGATGAAGAATGATTGCATGTCATTTCTAATGCGATAAAAAATTAGTGTCTTTTAGCAGAATTTAGCAAAATTTTTTATTCTTTTGATTGTTGCATTCGAAAATATTAGATTAAATGTATTACGCTGATTAGTTGAAAACAGTGATTGCTTCCGAGATCAATAATTAGTTTAAATTTTTTTAATGTTGTTAATTACGTAACCGTATTATTCTTCGGATGCAATTTCAATCAACCAATACAAAATAAAACAGATATACGCGATGGATAATCAAGTATTTAACTGAACTGTCGGTCTAATATATATATTATCTTAAATCTATTTGCACAATGTTTGCAATTTATGGCCAAATTATGAAAAAAACAAATCAATTGTACAAAAGGAAATTTTTCGTTGAACAATGACGGTTGCAAATCTCTTGCGTCACGTAAAATATTGGTCGTAATTTTAATTGCCATTTGCATAACTTTTGCAATTATTTCAGAAGTTGTAAAAATACAAAAAACAATATATTGGTGGATAAATAGGTTCCGTTTTTCGTATGAGGTTGCAAAGTTGCCTATCTACTGATATTCTCTTTATTTGCAACCACAATAAAAAACTTTTGTAATAGTTTCAATGATTGTGTGTATTGAAAATGGGAGCGTCGATAAAAAAGTTTAATAAATAAATTATGCGTTTTTCAGAAATGGTTGCAAATGTACGTGAATATTTTAAACTTTTTTTCCGTTCACTTATTCAATTTGCAGAACTTTTGTAATTTTTTTAAACAAATTATAATGAAAAACTTAAACAAATGACATAAAACAAGGTTCCGTAACTTTTACGAGGTTGCAAACTTAATGCATGTTGTAAAACACCATTACTATAGGTATGCCTAGTTTGCAGAACTTTTGCCATTTTCAGTGAAATAATAAAGCATGAAAACGACTTCTGCAAAATTTTATAGTTTTTTTTCATTAATGCACTAACATACCATTGAAGTTTGAAAACTTTTGGAATTAATGTTAATTGATTGTCTATATCTACTGGCCTAAAAAATGAATGTGAGTAAAAATTAATGAGTTATTAATAAAACGTAAGAATTGTGTTTCATAGAAGAAAAAATTCGAGATTTTTTTATATGATATTACTGAATTATATGATATTACTAAATTGTTGAAAGCATCAATTTCAAAAAAATAACACAACCAAAAAATAATTGTGGCTTCAGCCCTTAATTTACATATTAATGGGAGGATATTATAATATAAATCCAAGAAAGAATAGCTGAATGTCTTGGAGTACGCAGAGCTCGAAGGTTAATGTGACCAAAAAGAGGAATAACAAAATCAAAATTTTATCAGTGATTCAAAACATTATTGTTTTCAATCGCATTTTGAAGCTCATGAAAGAAGTGGAAAAAATATCCAAATCATGAAGATTTCCAACAACAGAATTATAGGTTCTAACGCATCTAATGAATGGTGAGTTCAAGTGGGCATTTGTTGAGCTGTAGCCTGCCACGAACAAAGGTCTGTTCCTAACAAAGTACTGGGTGCAGTTAAAGTTGAGATTACTGAGGGACGATGAATCGAGTGAATTGTTGGCTATTTTATAAATCATACATACAGGGTGTTACCAAATAAGTGCGAAAGTTTTCAGGGGGTGATTCCTTGTCGAAAAGTAAAAGGTTTCATGTAAACAAAAGCTCTCAGGCCTTTCCTTAAAAAGTTACACGCTTCCAAAAATGAGAAAAAAAATATATTTTTTTTCTTGAAATTGCTGAAGAGTTGAATAAATGGTATTTTGTGAGCATATTCTACCAATTAAAAGACTACCTATGAATATTTTTTTAATTTTGTTGTGATCTTTCAAAGGTGTGAAACATGCAACCCCTATTCCATTTTTTACCAGAACTTTTCAACGAAACAAAATTTCCCAATTCAAAAAATATGTGTTGAAAAGAACGATTCATTGCAAAACTTTTTTAACTCCTGTGTTGTGTCCGTAAAAGCAATAGTTTCGTAATAAAAAAATAAAATACAGCATTGTGCATGAACGGATCTTCTGTAAATGAAATCGAACACATCGAGTAGGTAGCTGTCACGTTTTGTTCGCATAACTTGTGACTTCAATCGTAGTATTTTAAAATCGAAAAAATCTAGTTGGTGGCTGTCAAGTCGCTTTGATTTCTATGTAGTAGTTGAAAGGTCAATTGTGTTTTTTGATTCTTCAATATGAATAATTACACTGTCGCTGAAATGGCCGATATGCATTTTATGTATGGTCGTGCCAATGGAAATTCTTTGGAAGCTAGACGGCTCTATGCAGAGATGTATTCTCAGCGAGTGATACCTCATCACAGAATTTTTGCACATCTTCACCAACGTCTCTGTGAAAGAGGGACTTTTCAAAAACGAATTACTGATTGTGGTCGTCGACGAGTAATAAGAACGGTGGCACTGGAAGAAGAGGTTCTCAATATGATTGAAGATCGTCCGGAATTAAGTACAAGACAAATTGCTAACACACTCAATGTTAGCAATAAACGAATATGGAAAATTTTAAAGGATCACCAATTGTATCTTTGCCATATTCAACGGGTCCAGGCACTTTTACCACGAGATTTTCTCTATTGACTTTTGTCAATGGAGTCTTCAAATGATTACACAAAATGCTCAATTTTTTGAAAACGTAATATTCACTGACGAATCCAACTTTTCAAGGCAACACATTTCCATAACAATCATCTATGTGCCGAAGATAACCACCATGCAGGTCAGTATCAATATGAATTTTCACTTGAAAATATGTGTTGAAAAGAACGATTCATTGCAAAACTTGTTTAACTCCTGTGTTGTGTCCGTATCCTAATAAAAAAATAAAATACAACATTGTGCATTAATGGATCTTCTGTAAATGGAATCGAAAAAATCTAGTATAGTCTAATCAACAAGTTCAAAAACCTGTTAAATAGATATAAAGCTCCTAAAAATATGAGCGATAGCTCATTCGATTTGGAATGACGTCTAGAAAAATATTTTCTAAGGGTTTATTAGCACGTAAAAAATTGCGATTGTTATTGACAAAATAAAATTAAAAAAAGAAGGTATTTCGTTTTTCGTTAATAATTTCTAAAATAATGATATTTGAGGAATTAGGAAAAAAGATCCTGAAAGAAGAGGAAATTTCCAATGAAAAGGTACCGCCTCCCGGAACTCTATCTCTATTATTTATATTTTTTTTTTAACGCTGAAAATAGGGCTCCGCGAGGTTACGGCATAGGCGCACCGTCTAAAAAGCCGTTATATCACCTAAAATAATTTTTTTATAGTATTAAATAACAATTTAAAAATTTGAATAAATTATGGTGTAATCTAGACACTTGAACGAAAAAAACCTCGGTAAAAAAAAATTTTCATGTCGATTTTTCAAAAAGTTACACCATTGTTAATTAACGAATTTTTTTCCAATCTCTGTTTTTATAAATTACGACATAAAAGTTCAAATAATTGGTCTATAAAATTTTCGCTTCGTGGAGCTCTTTTCATTTAGGTACTTAATAAAGCAATGCAAAAAATTATTAAAGTTATTATTTTAATTAATGAAATTTCTAAAAAATGTTATCAAAAATTTTTTTTTCAGTAATATCTTATTATTGTTGTTTTTGCAACTAATATAGGTATTAATTAACATTGGAAAAAAAAAATTTTACGTCATTTGTTAAGAAATTGTTTATAAACAAACAGACTGTTTTGGGATTTTTGAAAAACATTTTTTTACCATCTTATTGCATAGGTAAAATTATGATTTAAATTTTATTTTTTTAAATAATTTTTTTTATTGTTTATAATCGTTTTTCTTATATTTCAATTGTTTACATAATTAGTTAAGAAATTATTTTATTCTTAAAAATCATCATTGACCTTTTTCAATGAATTAACAGAGAAATAATTTTTTTTTATAAATAATTTCATTGTTTATTAACTTAACAATTTGTTATAAACAAATAATATTAACCGTTATATTTTTTTTCGAAAACTTCAAAGAATAACAAAAACAACAATGTATAACAAAGTATAGAAAAAGTTTTATTATTTATTATTATTATTATTTTTATTTGTTTTTCTATTTTTTGTTATACATAGTTGTTTTTGTTATTTTTTGAAAATTTCGAAAAAAAATATAACGGTTAATATTATTTGTTTATAACAAATTGTTAAGTTAATAAACAATGAAATTATTTCTGTGTTAATTCATTGAAAAAGGTCAATGATGATTTTTGAGAATGAATAATTTTTAAAATTATTTAAAAATTAAATAAAAAAAAAATTAAAAAAAAAAATTTTTTAAAAAAATTTTTTTTAAAAATTTTCCTTTAAAAAAAATTTTTTTTTTCAAATCCCAAAATAGTCTCTTCGTTTATAAACAATTTCTTAACAAATAACGTAAAATTTTTTTTCCCAATGTTAATTAACTTTTTTATTGAAAATTTCCTCTTCTTTCAGGATCTTTTTTCATAATTCCTTAAATATCATTATTTTAGAAATTATTAACGAAAAACGAAATACCTTCTTTTTTTAATTTTATTTTGTCAATAACAATCGCAATTTTTTACGTGCTAATAAACCCTTAAAAAAACATTTATCTAGACGTCATTCCGAATCGAATGAGCTAACGCTCATATTTTTAGGAGCTTTATATCTATTTAACACGTTTTTGAACTTGTTGATTAGACTAGTAGGTGGCTGTCACGTTTTGTTTGCACAACTTGTGACTTCAATCGTAGTATTTAAATATAAAAAAAAACAGTAGGTGGCTGTCAAGTCGCTTTGATTTCTATGTGGTAGTTGAAAGTTCAATTGTGTTTTTTGAATCTTCAATATGAATAGTTACACTAACGCTGAAATGGCCGATATGCATTTTATGTATGGTCGTGCCAATGGAAATTCTTTGGAAGCTAGACGGCTCTATGCAGAGATGTATCCTCAGCGAGTGATACCTCATCACAGAATTTTTGCACATCTTCACCAACGTCTCTGTGAAAGAGAGACTTTTCAAAAATGAATAACTGATTGTGGTCATCGACAGGTAATAAGAACGGTGGCACTGGAAGAAGAGGTTCTCAATATGATTGAAGATCGTCCGGAATTAAGTACAAGACAAATTGCTAACACACTTAATGTGCGACCTAAACAAATTTCCTCCAGGAGCAGCTTCCCATTTTACTTGAAAATGTTCCCTAGCTATTCGACCACGAATGTGTATCCAAATCGTTGGATAGGCAGAGCAGGACCTCAACTTTGGCCTCCCAGATCTCCAGACTCAAACCCCTTGGACTTTTGCTTCTGGGGTCACCTGAAGTCCTTGGTTTATACGACCCCCATTGAATGTGTGAATGATTTAAGGAATCGCATCATTGCACACACACCAGGAATATTTCAACGTTTGCGACAGTCTATGAGACGAAGACTTG
This sequence comes from Gonioctena quinquepunctata, assembly GCA_018342105.1. Lineage (NCBI taxonomy): Eukaryota > Metazoa > Arthropoda > Insecta > Coleoptera > Chrysomelidae > Gonioctena > Gonioctena quinquepunctata. Next base: position 47,878 of record JAFIRS010004641.1, read on the forward strand.
ATTTCTGTCTAATGGTTTCGAGCAGTTTTTATAACACCGTTCCGTTTGATATTGCTGCCTTTTTCTTTGTTGTAATATACATAATTTTGTTTTGTTTGTATTTTTAATTTGATATTCTATTAAAACAAAACATGGCACTGATACATGCCTACATTAAAAGTGAAAACAAGCGGAATAATTTTAAAATACTACGATTGAAGCCACAAGTGTGCAAACAAAACGTGACAGCCACCTACTAGACTTTTTCGATTCAATTTACAGAAGATCCGTTCATGCACAATGTTGTATTTTATTTTTTTATTAGGAAACTATTGCTTTTACGGACACAACACAGGAGTTAATTTTTTTTGCAATGAAACGTTCATGTTTTACCCCTCTAAAAAATCACAACAAAATTGAAAAACAATTCATAGGTTGCCTTTTTATTGGTAGAACATGCCCAAAAAATGCCATTTCTTCTACTCTTCAGCAATTTCAAGAAGAAAAAACTATTTTTTTTCTCATTTTTGGAAGCTTGCAACTTTTCAAGGAAAGGCATAAGAGCTTTTGTTTACATGAAAGACCCCCTTTAATTTAGATAAGAAATCACCCCCAAACACTTTCGTACTTATTAGGTAACACCCTGTATGTCTAGAAATTTCTGTCTCATATCAAGTTTATCAATTTAATAGTATTTCAGATTCTGTTCATATGAGAAGTGGCGATTGAATCTAAAGTTCAGTACACTCACAAATTTTCTTTGGACTTTTTCAATACGATTGGAATGTACATTATAATGGGGATTCCAAATAATGGTGCCTTACTCTAGGATCGATCTTACTAGAGATTTATACAGTGCTTCTCAAAAGTCCCCTCCCCCCCCTCTTATTTTTGGAACGATTATACATAAACAAGTGAAATTTGGAAACTGAATATTAAAGGTTGTAAACTTCCCTGCTAGTGATGATAGATGACGAAATCGTCAAAGATGACGTCACAAGGCCATTGTGACCAATAATTTTGAATGGAACCCTACGGCAAGCCACACCTCTTTTGAAAGGTATCGAAAAAACCTATTTAATGATACTAATTTTGTTTGTGTTTATGGCAGTTTTAGCAACTCGCTTTTAAAAAACGCAAAGCTGTGATGAATTAAATCAGTTAATACTAAAATTCCAAATTCAAGCTCCGCCTCTGGATAGTTGTCAAATAAACTGACGTTTTTGTTAGTCTCCCTAATTCGACGTTTTTGTAATTGTCCAAGTTTTTGTACATTTAATAATTTGTGTATTGTTGATCGAACGTTTAAGTGTTTTAGCAGCTTTTGGTACATTTTAATAATTTGTTAAACTGTTGTGAGCCGAACGTTTAAGTGCTTCAAGAAGCGAAATGGTACGTGCTTTAGGTGATAACGTAGCAGCGATCCAAATTCTTGGTGAAACTGGACAAAATATTCATGCAGCAGAACGCATTTTTGATGAGAGGTTTCCCGATCGCCCCGTTTCGAGGACTTATTTAAGGGAGCTTCTTCGTAAGTTTGAAACAACGGGTAGTATTAATGATGCGAAACGATCTGATGAGAAAAAAATTGATATACTGGCAGAAGTAATAGTTAATCCTACTTCTTCAACAACTCACGTTGCATCTACCTGTGAAGTCAGTCGAAGTACAGTACACAGGGTGTTGAAAAAAAACAAATTTCATCCATACAAATTAAAAATGGTTAACTAAAATTAACCAACAGCCAGACTATGTCAAAACAATTTGTTTTAGTGACGAAAGTACTTTCTATCTAAATGGAAATGTAAATACACAGAATGTGAGGTATTGGAGTGACGCAAATCCTCACCAGAAGGTGGATGTTTGGGCAGGTATCCTGGGAAACCACATCTTTGGGCCTCTTTTTTCAAATACTAATTTAACTGGTGAGGTTTATCTGGAGCTGTTGCAAAACGCAATAGAACCGTTAATCCTAGAAATTTTGGAAGATAATCCAGATGAATTCGGCAATTTGGAAATAACATACCAACAGGATGGTGCTCCTCCACACTATTACGGTGCAGTAAGACGGTATTTGGATGAGGAGTATCGTGGTAGATGGATTGGACGACGAGGTTCAACGGAATGGCCAGCTCGATCACCGGACCTCACACCTTTGGATTATTTTCTGTGAGGTACCTTAAATCGAAGGTGTACGCCACTGAACCTGACAATATTGACGATTTGAAACAACGTATTGTTGCAGAATGTGAGGCTGTTTCCACAGACACATTTGCAAAAGTACGAGAAGAGTTTAAAAATAGCATATTTCACTGTCAGGAAGTAAATGGGGGTCACTTCGAGCAATTTCTTTAAGTAGATACTGATTCTTAAATCTGTAATTAATATCATACTGAATGGAATTTACATTTTAATGTTTACTAATGAGCCATTAAAATTGCCATTAAAATTGCCATAAACACAAACAAAATTAGTATCATTGAATAGGTTTTTTCGATACCTTTTAAAAGAGGTGTCGCTTGCCGTAGGGTTTCATTTGAAATTATTGGTCACAATAGCCTTGTGACGTCATCTTCGACGATTTCGTCATCTATCATCACTAGTAGGGAAGTTTACAACCTTTAATATTCAGTTTCCAAATTTCACTTGTTTATGTATAATCGTTCCAAAAATAAGAGGGGGGGAGGGGACTTTTGAGAAGCACTGTATAGAGCAATTACACCATCAGGTCTTGAGAAGCTTCTAGTTGCTCTTAGAATGAAGCCAATATTTCTTCGACTCTTGTGAACTATTCCCTAAACGTGGCTGTCAAAGGTGAGTTTAGTATCTAGAACAACTCCCAAATCCTTAATAAGATTTGATTCCCTGAGAGGCTCTCCACATAAACTGTACTGAACCGGACCGGACCGGACCGGACCGGACCGGACCGGACCGGACTGGACTGGACCGGACTGGACTGAAATTTTGACAGCGTGTTCCTATGATGAGGTAGGTACCCACTTTGATATTCCATCCCCTTAAGGGTTGAAAATGTGGGTGAGAAGGGGGGTGAAAGTTGAAAGTACCATTAGTTCTGAAGTAAGAGTCTTCAAAATTGGTATTTAGGCACTTATTTTTAGATAAAAAACACGTATTGCAGGGTTTTTGGAAATTCAACCCTAGTTAAAGGGAAGGTTTAAAATTTGTAAAGGACTACCATTAGTTTTTAATAAAAATTGGTATTTGAGGTCTTTGTTACAAATGAAGCGATATATATTCCAGTGTTTTTGGAAATTCAACCCCTAAAGTGAAATGGGGATTGGATGTTTGTATGGGGTTCCGTTAGTTTTTAAGAAAATTCGTATTTGAGGTCATTATTGCAAATAAATAAATGTGTTTCAGTGTTTTTAGAAATTAAATCCCCAAAGAGGTGAAATGGAAGGTGAAAGTTTGTATGGGGGTTCCGTTAGTTTTTGAGTTATAGCCATACAAATTGGTATTTGAGATCTTTATTGCACATAAAGGAATAGGTGTTTCAGTGTTTTCAGAAATTAAACCCCCAACGGGGAGAAATCGAGGGGGGGGATTCCGTTAGTTTTCAAGCTAGGGTCATAAATATTGGTAATTGAGGTCTTTGATACAAATAAAGGAATATGTGTTTCAGTGTTTTAAGAAATTCAACCCCTGAAGGGGTGAAATGGGGGTTAAATTTGTACAGGGGGTTAGGTTAGTTTTCAAGTTAGGGTCTTGATAATTGGTGTTTTGGCTCTCGGTAACAAATAAATAAATCGTGATGAATTTGTCATAGTTATTGTAATAGTTATCACAAAGCATTACTTTCGCTGTCAAATCAATTATGCCACCCAAACGAGATGATGGGATACTGGGATAACGTTATAATAGGATAAGAGGATCACCGGATAGCGGGAAAACGAGATAACGGGAAACTGGATTACGGGTTAACGGGAAACGGGATAACGGGAAACGAGATAACGGGAAACCGGATAACGGGAAACGGGATAACGGGAAACGGCAAGCGGGCAAAGCCACAGGCATCAGCTAGATGGAACCACACAAAAAAATACAAATTCTACGCGAACGAAGTCGCGGGTAAAGTATTTCTAATCCCAATTGGACCTACATAAAAAGTTTCGTGAATAATTTCTCTTTCCAATTGCCGCCTTGACATAGGCGTCGGTATATTATTTTCCAGTTGTATTTTTTCAGTTACTTATTCTTACAATCAAAGCAATTGATCACCCCATGTAAAAGTAGACACATGTTATCTCAACTGAATTTTATTATTTGTTTCGAAAGGTATCCAGAAAGCCATATTGATAACATTATTTTCAATGGATAATTCCTAACCTCACCAACACACGGCACTGATTAAGAAATATTGTGAACTGCGTAAATCATGCGGATTCAAATAACAGATGACCAATCCAGCTAGCCGAGCTTCTATTCCTCAAATATATTTGATAGCGCCTTTACTAATAATCTGGGCAACTACAGACACGCGCCAGAACTTGTTTATGATTGTACCAGGAACGCTTTGAAAGTATAAACACCGGTAGTATATAAATTTCCCATTTGCCGGGCAGTGCATATGAACACTCCTCGTAGTGCTCTTATTTTTATTGCCGTTCCAATTGGGATTAGAATAACTATACCAGCTAGTTATAATAATCTATTTTTTTTCTTTATGAGCTTGTTCAGTTTGTTTCTATAAGTTTCGAATTGGATATTAGTATTGTATTGTCTGGATATTTCATCATAGTGTCATACATCTTGCCCCTTTTTTTATTGATTCCATCAATTCTTTTGTAATACAACATGTTCTTCTCCTATCATTATGTTTTATTCTACATTCACTAGTACAAGATTATATAATTGATGATAATTTCTCCATAAAATAATTACAAATTTTAAATGTTTGTAAAATTATAGTAAGAGTCCCATCTTTCTTCATTCGGATTTTTTTCGAGTTACCTACTATAGTTCATTCGTTTCATAATATTTTGAGGTATTTCTATTTTTTAGGTAACTCAGCGATTTGCACAAGAATTGAGTGATGGTCAGCGATGAGAGTTTTCAAAACAAAGGAGTTGAGCTCTTCTTCTGCATGCTCACTTTTGATGAAGCAGCGGTCTAAGCACGTCCCACTAGATGATCTTGTGCTCTCATTTATAGCTGCTTTGAACCCATACTGGAACATAATGTTGAAGTATTCATCGGATCTGTCGTTTTATGGTCATCATACAAATAAACACCACATAACAAATATAAATCCCCTGACCGACTAGCTGGACAATCAAAATAATCCCGACGTTCATGGAAAGAAACATTCTAAAGCAGAAACTCTGTGAACGAACGAACCCATTGAGAATGGACGAGTGAAATGATCAAATCCTGATGACTCGCGGTGAGCTCTGAAATGTGTTGGATATTATTGTGAGGACGCGAACGTATTTTCACTCATGTTCTGTACAATTCTGTTTTACAGAAATGACAACAGCAATGAATGGAACTGAGTTACTGAGTTGAAATATCATTTTCTTTGTGCTAAATCAGCGGAACAATAGCATCAATTACAATAGAAGCAATACAATGCTGTCGTTTGTAAGGGTATAATCTTGGGAGAATTATTTTTCGTTTCTTTGTAAAACTTTTGAAAGTTGGAATACTTCACTAAAGCAATTATGATGCTGAAAGCTTTGTTGAAAGGAATGAAACAGTCTCAACCACACACGTACTTTAAAATTATTTTGTCAGCTGGTATGTTATAAAGTCATAATGCATATATAAGGAATAATTATATAATATACATATCGGACTCCCATGCACAACCCCGAGTTTCTATGGGATTCTTGTTTTGTTTATTATAGGTTATATTTCTGTAAACTTTCACCGCATACATGTATTCTTGGTAAATACACATTATTATTATTATATATTATATTTCATTGTGCATACTTTTATAATAAACCACTTGATGATTTTACATAAATTACCTATGTCTCGTTTTATATCCACTGTAGTTATGATCATATTGATGTTCACATATCAATTTTTACTCTTAGGTAAAAAATTGTTTCTTGTGTTTGTTTTTTATCCCCAGAATTTTATATATTTAAAAGTATTTTTTATCAACAGGAGTGTATCAATATTTCAATATACACTTCAGTTACTTTTACTTTTATTAGTGCATAGTTTGTAATTGTTCATATGATATAAATCCACACACTAACTATCACGCACAAGCTGCAATCAGAGCAGCTTCAGTGATATATTCCGTTTATTCGATAGAACTCCGTTATTGTATGCATTTGTACACTTGAATAAACATTATTATTATTATTATAAGAAGGAGGTTCTCTAGTCAACGCGTATATTTTTTTTATGTATGACTACGCATAACTTTTTACACAGTTGTCTGATTTTGATGATTCTTTTTTTAATGGAAAGTTGGTCCATTTGAATTTAAAAAAAAATTACACCCTTAAGAGTTGAAAAATAGGGGAGGATTTGTTGATTTTACACTTGTGAACCGATTCTGTTGAAATTTAGCACACATATCTAGTTCTGATGACACTACAACATAATGGAGGCCCGGAATTAATCTGATAATGGAGACGGAAGACACTAGAGGGATCTCCTCAACGGTTCACAGCAGCTACCTCGTGCTTGGGGTGTACATATATGATTACATGTCCTGACTAACTGACTCACTGATTAACTGATATACGATCAACTGCCAGATCAGACCGCTGGACCTAAAAGCTAAAATTTTGACAGAATATTCAAGGGGGTGAAAAGGTGGATGAGCAAGGAGGTGAAAGTGAAAGTACAGTTGGTTTTGAAATTAGAGTCATGGAAATTCGTATTTGGGATCTTCTTCACAAATAAACATAAATATGTTTCAGAGTTTTTGAAAATGCAATCCTAAAGGGGTCAAATGGGGTTGAAAGTCTGTATAGTTAGTTTTAAAGTAGGATCATGGAAATTGGTATTTGGGGGTTTTGTTAAAAAAAAAATTTTTTGTATAGGAATTCCGTTAGTTTTCAAGTTGGGGTCATAAAAATTGATTTTCGAAGTCTTTGTTACAAATAGAAGAAATATGTCTTTCAGTGTTTTCAGATATTGAGCTTCTAAAGGGGTGAAATGGAGGGTGAAGTTCGTATGGGGGTTCCGTTAGTTTTCAAGTTAGGGTCATAAAAACTGGTATTTGAGGTCATTGTAAGGGATAAACAAATACATAGTTTTATAAATCAACCCCTAGGGGGAAGGGGGGGAAAGAGGGTTCCGTTAGTTTTGAAGTAGGGGGCATGAAAAAATGTGTATTTGAGGTCTTTGTTACAAATAAAGAAACACGTGTTTCAGTATTTTTAGAAATTCCGTCTCTAAAGGGGTGAGTGAATTTGTAATAGTCGTCAATGTTGATGTTTTATTTTCCTCGATAGTTTCCGGACTATGAAATAATTTGTCAAAACTAATTAATTGTCATTATCGCAAAGTTTATATGAAAATCAGTTTAATATATACAACAAAGTGTTACAGTCCATCAAACACAAACATTGGTCCAACGAGCCGATATTGATTGCAAATTTTCCTGAATCTAAAAAAGTATTTCGAAAAATTCACGGAGATCCAAAGTGCAACTGGATACCAATCGATAAAACGCATTAGGCAGTGCGTTGAGCTCCAAAGATTCCTGCTGAAAATAGGAAATTTGTATATCATCAAGACATCGCAACTGACTGATTTTCTTCCTTCGAAGCAAAAGAGAAGTACAACGTTGTAGCGCAAAGGGGTGAGTCCGTTCCAATTTCCTTTCCGATTTCCATCCAAGACAATTGCTTCCACTTGATTCAATTCTAGTTTTATCTCTGATATTTGAACTCAACTCGGATAATTTTCATCTTAAATGTCCGAAGAAAAAATAAAATATCTCGGCAGACAGCGAGGTGCTGTGAAATCCAAGCTAACATTGTTCTCAAATCATCTAAAAACTTTGGAGGGCAAATCTTCATCAGAGGCGAACATAATCAATCTAAAAGAAAGGATTTCAAAGGCAGACCCTATTTTTTACAGACTTTGATAATTTACAAAACCAGATTCAAAATTTGGTATCTGAGTCTGATATCGAGGCTCAACATCAGGAGCGTGCTGTCTTTGAAGACACTTTCTTTGCTGCAATTGCAAATCGTTATAAAGTACAGAAGAGAACATGAACAGCAAATTAGTGCCAATGCAAGTACTGATGTTTCATCTAATCATGACGAAAATAATTTACAAGTTTTGAAAGGTTTCAAATTCCCTGTCATTAGCTTGCCAAAATTCGACGGTAACATGGATAGCTGGTTGGAAATCAGGAAGACCTTCCAAAGCTTCATACATGACAACGTGCTAATAAATTATTTTTTTTATTGGTGCCCCTTTTTACCCATTTAAAGCACGCCTCAGCGTGTTTAAATCGAACTTTAAAAAACGCGCGTTTTTTAAAGGTAACCATGACAACATCAACAAATCGAGAAACGTGAAGTCTAAGGGCGGGTTTATCAATGCCCGGTTAAATCTGTCAGCTACGTAGCCCTCAGCTATCTCTAGCCGCCAGCCAAAGTCTCAGTTACATTAGATACCGTTTATCAATGCACCACATGACCGACAGGTAACTAACTGGAGGCTAAGTGTAATTGAGCATTTGGCAACCTTGCCCGTGATATAAACGTGGGTGTAATGTTGTCAGAGTGTAAATTTCTCATTTTAATTGAGTGGTTTTAGTTTTAATTATATAAGTATATATTGTTTTTTATTTTAATAATAATACATTATTAGTCAATTGAAATTTCGTTTATTTAAAGAATTGATATAAAAAATTATTGCTCTAAAATAATTATTAATTAGATTATCCCTGGCATTGTTGATGTTGTTTTGTACAACACCTTCTGGCTGGATTTCTTCGTCAAAATCAATATTTACGATATGCATTGTGTTGGAATATCCACTGTCGGCTACTATGAGACAATTGGGAAATTCATTATATAACAACCGTCGCCTTACATTGGAATTGTCAAAAACTGTTTGATCATGTGAGGAACCAGGCCAGCGTGCTACTATCTCCAAAATTTTTAAATTGGGATCCGATATGGTCTGCACATTTATGGAAAAATAACCTTTCCTATTCCTGAATGTTTCAGCATTGTTGCCCCCTAGAATGAAGATAATAGGAACCATGTAACAAGCATTATACTACTCCAGAAATACCCAATATGAATTTAATTTTCCATCCTTTTGTTTGAAATTCCCTCAGCTTTTACTAATTACATCAAATATCCCTGCCTTTTTTGTGCGAATTACAAATTCCCTAACATTTTCAGCATTTTTTAGGACAATTTTTGTGAACACTGGGTTTAGAAAGTCGAAACCGAGTAGTAAACTCGACATCATCGAGCTCTTCAAAGGAATTCATCCGTTCTTTAACACTATAAGGTCGTCTTTTGTACTCCACAAATTCCAATATTTCTTCAAGCTCTTCATCGAAAAGGTCGTCAAGTTCCTCGAAATCCATCGACAATAATAATGAAACGAAATACAAACACACATAACCTATATTAATTGGACGCTACTAAACTACTATAAATAAATCAAACTGGAAGCTTTTCGATTTCGCCCCAAACGATGATAATACGTTGAAATTTAAAATTGAAATGATGAAAAATATAAAGGTTATCTATGCAAAATTAAGCAAACAATCATGTCACAGTTGACAGTTAGAATCACGGAACCCCACTTTCTCGTATTTAACTGTATGTTCTATGGTTAACATCAACTTGATAGTGGCAGCTAGGATAGCCGAAAGTTTGACTGACAGCTAATGCAAACTGGCAGTTGATAAATACTTTGGCCAACAGCTAAGATTTAGCCGAAGGCTACAATATTTAACTGAGCATTGATAAACCCGCCCTTAAAATTGAAATGATGAAAAATATAAAGGTTATCTATGCAAAATTAAGCAAACAATCATGTCACAGTTGACAGTTAGAATAGGAACCCCCTTTCTCGTTTTAACTGTATGTTCTATGGTTAACATCAACTTGATAGTGGCAGCTAGGATAGCCGAAAGTTTGACTGACAGCTAATGCAAACTGGCAGTTGATAAATACTTTGGCCAACAGCTAAGATTTAGCCGAAGACTACAATATTTAACTGAGCATTGATAAACCCGCCCTAAATGACAAATTTTTTATTATTGATCTGACAGGAGTACCTTGTAACGTCAAATAATATATTACTCACAATTCGTTCATTTATATGTGCTCCTCCATCCATTTGATGAACTTTTCATATTCTTTTTTATATATATCACTGGATTTTCGCGGTATTAACCGCGATTCTGCCTCACTAGTCAAAAAATCGATATTAGAATAATTCATTTTTGAGCTCTGGTGACAACAAATATTGATCTTTGGTAACAAATTGCAAATGAATGTTTTTCTCATTTCCATGACAACGAAAGGTATACTGATGTCACATCACGAATTCAAACTTCTTGCATTATTAGTTCTTATTCCTATTTTTTGTAGTAATAATACCAGTATATATGATTTCAAAGTGCACCAATAAAAAAAAATTACGTAAAGTATTCGTGGATAACTGGTCTTAAAAACACTTGCTCTATTTCGAGCACTCCGGCTGCGCCGTCGTGCTCGAAAAATCGCGCGTGTTTTAAAGCCCTTTTTATCCACTTATACTTTAATATACTAATATAGATATATCACTATGTAAGAGCATGCCTTGAGAATGGGGCTGCCCAAGTTATTCGGTCAGTAGAACTGTCAGCCTCTAACAGATACAATAATAATCAATTGCTCGTGTATATTCATACCAAAGCGTTGTTTAATTTGGAGCCAATTCAAAGGGAATGTGCATCAAAAATTAGAAATCTTTTAGATAATATTTCCAAACATCTCAGATCATTGCAGCATCTAGGCGAACCCACTGATCAATGGGACACTTTGATAAACTACTTAGTAACAACAAAGCTTGATAACAAAACAACCAGAGAATGGGAACAGCACAAAATAGGTGAAGAACCTACAAGTTGGGACGATTTAAAAACATTTCTGAAGGGTAGGTCTGACATATTAGAAACTGTCGAAGTGAAAAATGTAGATAAATTGCCAACAAAAAATTATCGACGAGATTCTAGCACAACAAAAACCTTTCATGTCAATGCAAGTCCGAAATGTTCATACTGCAAAAAGGGTCATCTCATTTACGCTTGTGCTGATTTCATAAATCTAACGATTGGTGATAGGATACATTTTATTTTTAAATCCAGATTATGCACTAATTGTCTAAAGGGTGGCCATTTCGAAAAAACATGCCAATTTGGTCCTTGCAAGCAATGTAACAAACGTCATAATACCTTACTTATTGCATCTGAATACCGCAAGTTCAATTGAACAAACAACTAATGAATCTGTCGATACTACAGTTGGACATCAAATCACACTCTCCGCCACGAGTGATATAGACGGGGTACTATTGTCAACGGTATGCGAACAAGTTCTCGACAAATTTAAAAACCCGGTTATATTCAGGGCACTTTTAGATTGCGGAAGTCAATCTTGTTTCATTACCTTCAATTTACTAAAACTTCTAGATTCAGAAAAACGTAAAATAGATATAACCGTAACGGGGTTAAATCAAACTCTTTCTAGGGCACAATATAAATGTGATATTTTTCTACAATCTTGTGATGGCAAATTCAATACGCCTCTAAGTTGTTCAGTAATCCCAAAAATCACAAGTGATTTGCCAAACATAAAAATCAATAAATGCGATTTAAATATACCGAAGAATATAGGTAGATTGGCTGACCCTAACTTCAATAAACCAGGAGAGATCAACGTATTGTTAGGTGCAGATGTATTTTGGAAAATTTTATGCGTTGGTCAAATAGGGTAAGGTCATAATAAACCCATAATGCAAAAAAACAGATTTGGCTGGGTAATTTCCGGAGCGTATGGAAAAACTCAATCTAATGTAAAATGTCATTTTAGCACAAACCATGACTTACAAAAACAACTAACAAAATTCTGGGAAATAGAAGAATGTTTACAAAAGAATCCTTTTTCACAAAAGGAAAATAAGTGTGAAGTGCATTTTTTGAATAACACCACAAGAAATAATGAGGGTAGATTTGTTGTATCATTTCCACTAAAGAGATCATTAAATGATCTTGGTGATTTTAAGGATCAATCCCTTAAACGAGTTCTAGCCTTAGAGAGAAAATTGCAGAGAGATCAAAATGTAAAGAGTCATTATATAGATTTTATGACTGAATACATAGAAATGGGCCACATGGAAGTAATTGACCCATCAGACACTAAATCCGAAACATATGATATGCCCCATCACGGTGTAATCATGGCAGATAGTCTCACCACTAAATTGAGAGTAGTGTTCGACGCTTCTGCACCCAGTACTAGTGGTATTTCTCTAAATGACCTTCAGATGGTGGATCCCACAATTCGAAATGATCTTTTTTCAATTATTCTCAGATTCAGAGAGCATTATTACGTCATATCCGCGGATATACACAAAATGTATCGCATGGTTTTAGTAAATCCAAATCAACACTCGTTGTAACGCATCGTTTGACGGGATGATCCTTTAAAACCGCTTCAATCTTACACATACAATGTCTTTTTGCTCTAGCCGATGAACATAATGAACAAATATATTTCTGATATAATAAAGAACGATTTCTACGTGGATGACCTCTTAACAGGATCAAATACTATCGAAGGTGTATCTCATATTTGTGAAACAATTTCAAATATATTAAAACTTGGTTGTTTTCAACTTCGAAAGTGGACGTCAAGTGAACCACAAGTGTTGCGCAGTGTTAATTCTTCTGAATTATCACATAACATTTTAGATTTCGGAAAAGATCAAAATGCAAAAACATGGGAATCATTTGGAACTGTTCTTCTATAGATTGATATACAAAATAGACACCTCCTCTAATTCCAAAGGTATAACAAAGAGACGAATCCTTTCTCACATATCTCAAATTCTTGATCCGCTGGGTTTGTTATCTCCCTGCACTATTATCGCAAAAATAATCATACAAAAACTATCGCTCGAAAAACTTTCATGGGACGAGTCACTTCCGACCAGTTTACATTCCTCATGGCTTAGTCTGGAACGAGATCTACCTGATTTAAATTCTTTAGATATTCCTGGTTTAGTTTTGTGTGGTAATTATAGCGCCATAGAGATTCATGGATTCTCAGATGCATCTCAAAAAGCCTATGGAGGTTCTATTTTCATTCGAAGCAATAACAATGAAGGCGAAGTATCGTCAATTTATTATGTGCAAAATCCAAAGTTGGGCCCATAAAAACTCAAACATTGCCACGTTTGGAGCTGTGTGATGCACTCGGGCTATATCGGCTACTACAAAAGGTTTCATTCGCCTTATGTCCGACAGTAAGTTTATCTAGGTATACAGTGCTAGTCAAAAGTCCCCTCCCCCCCTCGTATCTTTTGAACGGGTATACTTATAATAATGAAATTTGGAGGGTGGAAATAAACGGATGTAGGCTTCTCAACTGGTCATAACAGGTGACGCAATAGTCATAAATGACGTCACAAGGCCACTGTGACCAATAATTTTAAATGGGATTCTATGGCAAGTGACAGCTCGTTTGAAAGGTATTGAAAATACCTATTCAGTCATACCAATTTTGTTTGGGTTTCGGCAGATTTTGATTGATAAATTGAAGAAATACGAAAATTATAGTTTCGCATTTAATTAATAAAGATTTAAGAACCAGTTCTTATAATAATTGTTCAAAATGTGCTCCATCTACTTCCTGGCAGTAATGCATCCTATTGCTAAACTCTTGTCGTACTCGTCCCAGTGTGTCAGCGGAAATTGCCCTACATTCTTCAACAATTCGTTGTTTCAGAATGGCAATACTGTCAGGTGCTGTAGCGTAAACCTTAGATTTCAAGTACCCCCATAGAAAAAAATCTAATGGTGTAAGGTCCGGTGACCTAGCTGGCCATTCGATCGAACCTCGTCGTCCAATCCATCTACCACGATATTCTTCATCTAGGTAACGTCTTACTGCACCGTAATAGTGTGCAGGAGCACCATCTCGTTGAAACGTTATTTCCAAGTTGTCGAATTCATCTGGATTATCTTCTAGAATTTCAAGAATTAACGCCTCAATATCATTTTGTAGCATCTCCAGATACAATTCACCGGTTAAGTTAGCATTGAGAAAAAGAGGCCCAACTATGTGGTTTCCCAAAATACCTGCCCAAACATTTACTTTTTCTGGAAATTCAGTATGTTTTTCACGAAAGATGTGAGGATTTGTGTCACTCCAATACCTCACATTTTGAGTGTTAACATTTCCATTGAGAAAGAAAGTACTTTCGTCACTAAAACAAATTGTCTGTATGTAGCCTGGTTGTTGGTTCATTTTATTGGACATAGTTTCACAGAATTCTAGTCTTCGGTCGGGGTCATCATCTGAAAGTTGGTGCACCATTTTTAATCTGTATGGATGAAATTTGTTTTTAGCCAACACCCTATGTACTGTCCTTTGACTGACTTCACAGATAGACGCAACTTGGGCTGTGGAAGAAGTAGGGTTTACTACCATTTCTCCAATTATGTCAATTTTTTTGTCATCACTAATTGTTGGTCGACCAGATCGTTTGGCATCTTGAACACTACCTGATGCTTCAAACTTCCGAAGAAGCTCCCTCAAATAAACCCTCGATATAGGGCGATCGGGGTACCTCTCATTAAACAGTCGTTCCGCTGCATGGAAATTGTTTCTACATTCACCAATTATTAAGATAGCTGCTACTTTGTCGGCTACAGTACGTACCATTTTGCCTATGTAAACACTTAAACGTCTCGTTAAACAATAGCTTAGGTAAATTTTCATGGTATAAACACTTTTGACAAGTAGAGAATTCAAAAACGTCAACCTTTTTGACAATTAACCAGAGGCGTACTTTAAAATCTTTATTAATTAAATGCGAGACTATAATTTTCGTATTTCTTCAATTTATCAATCAGAATCAGCCGAAACCCAAACAAAATTGGTATGACTGAATAGGTATTTTCAATTCCTTTCAAACGAGCTGTCACTTGCCATAGGGTCCCATTTAAAATTATTGGTCACAGTGGCCTTGTGACGTCATTTATGACTATTGCGTCACCTGTTATGACCAGTTGAGAAGCCTACATCCGTTTATTTCCACCCTCCAAATTTCATTATTATAAGTATACCCGTTCAAAAGATACGAGGGGGGGAGGGGACTTTTGACTAGCACTGTATATTATGGACTGATTCGACTATTGTCCTTGGTTGGCTAGGAACAAGACCTCATTTTTTGAAAACTTTCATTTGGAATGCATGTCTCTGAAATTCGTGTCTCAAAAAATTCGAGTGGCGAAATGATCCAACCAAGGATAACCCAGCTGACATGCTATCGCGAGGGGTATACCCAAGTCAATTGAAAAATGCGTCCTTGTGGTGGCAAGGACCGAGCTGGCTCAAGAGAGACGAATCATTTTGGCCAGAAAATAACACCATGAATGAAAATGACCTGACCGAAATGCGTAATAAAAAACAAACGTACATGTTAACCCAAAATAAGGACGATTTTCCTTCCGAAAGGTATTCAAGTCTTTCAAGATTAATTAGAATAACAGCTTTCATACTAAGACACAATCGGAGGCTAATGAATCCCTTTTGCTTTTAGTCAAATTATCCCAACAAGAAGCATTTCCTTTAGAGTATGAGTCATTAAAAAAACAAAACAGTTCATTTGAAGAGCAAAATTTTGAGTCTTAATCCATTTATGGATCACAATGACTTAATCCGAGTAGGTGGAAGACTTAATAATTCCAGTTTCAGTTTTGATAAAAAACATCCATTACTTTTATCTCATAAGCACCCACTTACCATTTTAATATTTACCAGTGAGCATGAGAGATTACTTTATGCAGGACCTCAATGTTTACTATCGTCCATAAGGGATAGATTTTGGCCAATTGGCGGTCGTAATTTAGCAAAAAAGATGATTAGAAATTGCGTACGTTGCTTCAGAGCAAATCCAAAAACAATAAACCCTGTCATGGGTAATTTACCAAGAGACCGTTTGATTTTAGATATTCCTTTTACTAATACAGGTGTATATTATGCCGGTCCCCTCATAATAAGAGACCGTAAGAGTCGTGGGGCAAAATTGTCAAAATGTTACGTTCGCT
Source organism: Gonioctena quinquepunctata (assembly GCA_018342105.1). NCBI lineage: Eukaryota > Metazoa > Arthropoda > Insecta > Coleoptera > Chrysomelidae > Gonioctena > Gonioctena quinquepunctata. The sequence continues at coordinate 64,148 of JAFIRS010004641.1, forward strand.
TATTCATATGTTTTGCAACGAAGGCTATTAATATAGAACTCGTGTCTGATTTAACTAGTGAATCACTTGTACTTGCATTGCGCAGGTTTGCCAGTCCCTGCGGTACACCATCTAAGATTTATTCTAATAATGGGTCGAATTTTGTTCGTGCCAATAAAGATTTGATCGAATTAGGTAGATTTTTAATTTCCAAGAATGATCAACTTGAAGCAGATACCTTGATTGATTGGAAATTCATTCCTGTGAACTCACCGCACCTCGGAGGTCTGTGGGAAGCAGGTGTAAAAAGTATAAAGCATCATCTTCGTAGAATCATGGGTAACGCGAACCTTACATTTGAGTAATTTTACTCCGTTTTAGTTCAAGTGGAGGCAATTGTTGATTCCCGACCTCTGCATCCCATTTCCTGTGATAAAATGACCTAAATCCCTTAACCCCGGCGAATTTTTTGGTGGAATAACCTGTAACATGTGTTCCTGATCCAAACGTCCTACATATCTCTGATAATCGCTTGTCAATTTATCAAAGAATACAACAATTACGGCAGCAATTTTGGGATCGCTGGAGTAAAGATTCTTCATCCGAACTTTAACAGAGGAATAAATGGCGACATATTCAGCAGAACATCGAAGAAAACACTCTAGTGTTAGTCAAAGATGATGATTTACCGCCTATGAAATGGTGCCTCGGGCGCGTTGAGCGTTTGCATCCCGGAAAAGACAATGTTAGTCGTGTGGTTTCCGTAAAAACAGCTACTGGTGAAATCAAATAATCAAAAGAGCTGTAGCAAGAATTTGTGCTTTACCAATAGCCTAGCAGCAATGTTATTTGAAGCATGTTCCTTCAAGGCTGTTGATGTTTTATTTTCCTCGATAGTTTCCGTACTATGAAATAATTCAAGTTGTCACGCGACAGGAGAAGAGACAAGACAGAAATTATTATGATTGATTTGTCAAAACTAATTAATTGTCATTATCGCAAAGTTTATATAAAAAGCAGTTAAATATATAATTTTTCAACTCAACAAAGTGTTACAGTCCATCAAACACAAACAGTCACAAAAAATACAAAGTTCAATGCGGATGAAGTCGCTGGTACCAGCTAGTTATAGTAAATAACAGTTAATAGTTGAAATAAGGTGGGTAAGTAAGTATTTTGAAAGTAATCCAAATCAAGTAGGTAGTAATTAGTATATTTTAGCAAAAAAAAATTGAAAAATAAAAACTTTTAACCAAAAATAAAACCGACGAAGAAAGAAACTGAAAACAAATTTACGTTTTTAGTCTCAATAACTACGCTCCTAAACTAATGTAATTAACTAATTTTGAGTCGGCGCCAAACAAACAATCAGATCAATGATCAAATGATCAAAACAAAATAACATAAAAATGCAAGGTGAAATCTCCAGCGATAAACAATAACATTCCAAAAATCTCGAAACGACGTGTGCCCTCACGTGTGTGCCCGTTCGAGTCGCTGTCTCTCTGATAGCGAGAACGCTCGGCAATTTCCGGCGAAGGGACGCGTTGCCTCCACGCATCCCACTGCCATCATTTTAAGCTTTCGTAATTAATTTGGTGCTTTGTTTGTTTGGCGCCGACTAAAAATTAGTTACTTACATTAGTTTAGGAGCTTAGTTATTAAGACTAAAAAGGTTCATTTTATTTTTTGCTTTTCAGTTTATTTTTTCGTCGATTTAACTTTTTGTTAAAAAGTTTTTATTACTAAAATAAAACACTGTTTTTGATTCAATTCAATACATGCACGTGATAGTTTTACTACTCAAAAACTAATTTGTATTTTAGGAATTCCGCTGATAGATTCATGCAAAAATATTTTTAAATCTTTTCTAGTCTATATATATATACAGAGTGGGCCATTGAAAACGAAACAGCGGCTCTGTAGCTCGGCAGAACCGAATTATATAAAAACGCTCGAACACGTAAACTGCATTTTCGAGGGGGACATCGTTCGCGATGAAATTCATCCGAAATACATTCCATCCCTCAGAGCTGTGACCGCCACCCCTAAATTTTTAAATGGCATCATATGGCAAGTGATACCTCATTCGAAAGGTATTTTCCTTCTTAATATCAAACAATAAAAATAAATTGATTCTATCGATTCATTTTCGAGATATAGGAACTTGAAGTTGGAAAATATCTTTTTATTCAATTTGTGACAAAAAATCTCTTCTGCCTTTTTTTCGTATGGGGCGCCGTTTTTATGCAAAAAAAACATCTTAACGCGTATTTGTCATTACTTTAGTACATTATCTAGTAGCGTTGCTAGTAGGCTACTGTCATCATTCTGTTAAATACGAATATTTCAACAAAATGTCAAATTAGCGTTTCTCCATTTTTAAGCTTTCATTTTGGTATAACATTAATGATAATAAGTAATTAATTTTTCTTTTATCGAAAAGAATGGAAAATTAAACAAATGCGGAATTGTCAGACATGCATTTCGTCTATGGCCGAAGTAATGGAAATGGTCGGCAAGCTCGACGATTGTATGCTGACTTGTATCCAGGACGTAGGGTACCCCATCACACAATATTCGCTCGTCTTCACCAACGTTTGCGCAAAAATGGTACATTTAAGAAACAAACGGCTGACTGCGGGCGCCCTCGAGAAGTACGAACTGTGCAACTAGAAGAAGCAGTTCTCGAGTTAATTGCTTCACTGTATTTAAAATTCTTAAAGAACAGCAATTGTATCCGTTTCGTATACAACGTGTGCAAGCTCTTCTACCTAGAGACTTTTTTCCGCGCCTAGTTTTTTGCCATTGGATTCTTCATCGAATCGCTGAAATAACTAATTTTTTAAATTGTGTTTTGTTTACTGACGAGGCTAATTTTGGACGACAGTGTATACGAGATTCCCATAACAATCACCTCTGGGCTGGGGAAAATCCACATGGAATCTTTGAAGCTCATTTTCAGCATCAGGTAAATGTATGGCTTGGGGTACTTGATGGTCATTCAATCGGTCCATATTTCCTCCCACAACGACTAACAAGCGACTCTTACCTTAATTTTCTACAGGAAGAGTTGCCTTTTCTTCTTGAAGAAATTCCTCTACAGCTGAGACAACACTTCTGATTCATGCATGATGGTGCACCAGTCCGTTTCAGCATTATTGAACATAATCACTTAGATACAGTATATTCAAATCGTTGGATAGGGGAGGTACGGAACATTGGTCTGCTCGATCTCCGGATTTAAATCCTCTAGATTTTTGCATTTGGGGTTTTCTTAAGTCATTAGTTCATTCCACTCCCGTCGAAAATGTTGAAGACCTGAGGGATCGAATTATAGCTGGCTGTGAGACAATAAGAAATACACCAGGAATATTTGCGCGAATACGACAATCAATGAGGCGAAGAGTTGAATCTTGTATCACGTCTAAGGGAGGCCATTTTGAACATTTGTTGTAGCTTTGCGCCTATTAATTTATTAGTGTTATTCTCTGTTATTGTTCTGGTTTAACGTTATTGTATTAGATAGTTCTTGATAATGTATTAAAGGAATGAAAAATACGCGTTAAGATGTTTAATTTTTGGGCATAAAAACGGCTCCCCATACGAAAAAAGGGCAGGAGAGATTTTTTGTCACAAATTGAACAAGGAATTTTTTTTTTTTATTTTTTTTTTAGATTTTACAATTTAGTTATGAATATAAAATAAATAATGTAAATAAGTAAAATGTTCTATTTAAAACTGTGATTTGGTGTCCTCTTGATCATAGAAGAGGACGTATGCTTCTCCACTCACGATATATTTTGGTAATAGCGGTGATACTCTCGAGTCATTGTACTCGTGCCAAGTGCCTGCATAAGGGTGCCTACAGTAAGCCGTGTAGTGTCCGTTAAAAGTTGTTCCAAAATTATTTTTTATTTGATATATCTCAGTGGCGTACCATTTTTTTCCTTTAAAAAATTGATATCATTAGCCGTATGCGCGGCAATGATGCACATAAAATTCTTAATTGCATGTCAAAAAATGCGCACTCACCAAATTTCTTTCGCATATCTCGATCGGTTTCAGAGCAATAAATATATAGTCAGTTTTGAAGAAAAAAAAAGTTGAGAGGTGTCAAGGGACACCCGGATGGAACGAAGTTCCTTTCGATTAATTAGTGAAGGAATTGTAATAATTTTTTTTTTAAGTTATAATAACATTTCTTTTATTATTAACAAATATAATGTGATATAAACTTGATCAGTAGGCTCAATTTTAGTATATACACATTGATATTGTAATATTAAAATATAATTTGCTTTTGAATTAATTAAAGTTATGACGCGTACACTTGCTAAACACACAATAATGGAGATATGATAACGCGTATGACTTGGTTAGCACAAGAGTAAAGAGAGGTTATAATGCGTACTTGCTAAAAATACATAAGCATTTATTATTGTCTGTATAAAATCTCTACTTACCTAACTCCATCAGCAATATCCGGAACTTGTGCAGAAACACTGTCGGGATTCATTATTGTTATTATTTTTTAGTATTTATTATGTACAAAAAACCTGTATACACTCAACAAAAATAATTGTCGCGACACCACACTGTTCAATGCGAAATAGAAAGACGAAACGAAAATAACTGGCTTGCTTTCTATGAGAGAGAGACAGACAGAGAAACACGCGCACGCCGCACGGCTTACCACTATAGCAAAAAGTGTCGTTACAACTTTTGGTCTTAATTTATTCCGTCTAGCCCCCTTTCACATCGCGCGATAAGGAACTCCGTTCCAAAACTTTAACACCCCGTATCTCGGAAAACGAAGCATTTTCGTACAAAAGTTATATAGCAACTGTCATTATTTTTCCATGCAGAATCATCTTCTGAATTTTGTCGCACTTATTCACTAACACCCTGTATATGTTGTGTTCAAAGTAACACCCTATCATGACGTAGAATGGTTATGACCGATCAGATTCGAGGACAGGTTGAAAATGAAAACGGCAACGTCGCTAAGTTTCAATTGACAAATGTATCTGTCAAAAAATATTGTGTCGCGAATTCTTTTTTGTGCGCGTGTCATTCGAAGATGAGTAAATTGGAGGAATCATACGTGAAAGCTGCATCAGACAACTTAACAAAGGTTGACAGTGATATAGTGAACGATTTTTTTATAGACAATTTGAACTTTTTGAGTGCGGAAGTGCACATTGTGAAAACGAAACGGTATGTTCAATTTTCAGTGTTTTGTTAATTTTCATCAATATTTTATATTCCTCTTTAGGGCATGTCGAACGACCTATGGAGATAGGGCTATATCTTATGTTCAACTGAAACGCGAAGGTTGCATAGTAGAAGTCAAAGGAAAAATCACCCCCGAGCATAAAATAAATAAGGAAGCCTACAATGTGTGCGCTGTAGTAGACGAAAAAGGGGAACGGATAGTCTCCAGTGTGTGTTTGGATGGTCCAGCTTCAGAAGATGATTAAAAATGCATTATTTTCCTTCTAAATGTACATATCTAACACTTTTAGGGGGATGTAAGCACGGAGTTGCTTTTTTGTTATGGCTACATCGGGGAAGTGACGAACTATCCGTGATTGAGACAACATGCTATTGGAAAAAATTTAAGTTGTCCAATACTTTGGAAACAGATTCAAAAGTATAGTCCATCCAATATCAATTGCAGAAGCTGTTTCTATATGGAGCAAATGAAAACTCACTTCGCTAACACGACCGTATATGCGAAGAAACGGAACGAAAAATAATCTGTACTACTCGTAAACATTTTCCGTCGGCAAACGGTACATCAAAAGAGCCGATAGTCAACGTGGACTCGAGTGAGGGCTGTCAGTTGTACAACCGATTCGTCTGGACCAATCAAGTTGGACATAATGCTGGCAGCTGTGTTCCTACGATGGGAGGTCATAAATCACGCGTTATATTTGTGTTTCAATAGCTCTGAAAGATTAAAAACCAGTAGCGTCTATGGTCTTGGTGTGTGCCGATCGAAATACGTTTTAGGATATAATAATAACCTACATCAAACAATGAAAGAAGTTATTTTTCTTTCTTAATGTATTTGTATAAATAGAAGCTTGTCTTTAATTATTTTTCATTATTTATGAAGTATTTTTAAAATCTTAAAATATCTAAATAAAATTAGTTATCTCCGCCACTGCTGCTCACTCGATTTCGCCGCAAGACTTTTTTATGCTTCTGCAATTGATAGTGGGAAAACTATAACATCCTTATTCGGAAATAAGAGATCAAGTTTGAAACCAAAAGATCCATCATTTGTGGAAGATGTCGTCAAGAGTTTTCCAAATACTAAAGGAAGCTTATTCCATTCATACAAATTGGGAAGTGAATACTGTTGCAATAAATTTAATATATTTCTTCTGTATAGTTATTCTAATCCCAATTGGAACGACAATAAAAATAAGAGCACTACGAGGAGTGTTCATATGCACTGACCTGCAAATGGGAAATTTATCTACTACCAGTGTTTTTACTTTCAAAGCGTTCCTGGTACAATCATAAAAAAGTTCTGACGCGTGTCTCTAGTTGCCCAGATTATTAGTAAAGGCGCTATCAAATATATTTGAGGAATAGAAGCTCGGCTAGCTGGATTGGACATCTGTTATCTAAATCCGCATGATTTACGCAGTTCACAATATTTCTTAATCAGTGCCGTGTGTTGGTGAGGTTAGGAATTATCCATTGAAAATAATTTTATCAATATGGCTTCCTGGAGACCTTTCGAAACAAATAATAAAATTCAGTTGAGATAACATGTGTCTACTTTTACATGAGATGATCAATTGCTATGATTGTAAGAATAAGTAACTGAAAAAATACCACTGGAAAATAATATATCGACGCCTATGTCAAGGCGGCAAGTGGAAAGAGAAATCCTTCACGAAACTTTTTATGTCGGTCCAATTGGGATTAGAAATACTTTACTCTTACTTATTTTTCATATGTAATTTTTAATATTATTTGTCTGTTCCAGATGAGTTTTAACCATAATATTGATATTTTATGACAATAAAACATTTCTAATTATGTTTATACTGCATAGTCTTTATATCGTACTTGAAAAAAAAAAGAAGACAAGAAACTCAAGTGTGCAATTCAAGAATCTTTGAACGAATTTGACTTCGAGGTATTTTTGATATGATTTCTAAAAAAGCAGATGTACCTTATGAACATGAGGAATATAACAGATTGAAATAAAATCAAAATACAACCCTGTTTATACAGTACTCATTGGAGCTAGGTATATTCAATCATCCCCTTTTATTAGTGGTGTGTTTAGATTGATTGATGCGCATGCAATGATAACAGCGTAATGTAATACATTAATCAGTTTGTTGTTTGTAACAGCATGTGACCTCAGAAAGTTAAATTCTCAGAGCCGGATTAAGAGGGGGGCAAACGGGGCTGCAGCCCCGGGGCCTCCACAAGAGAGGGGCCTCCACAATATACATTTTTAGGTAAAATTTCCTAACAAATACCGAATGATATGCAAAATTATATATAAAAAATCTGACAACGAAAGAGCAGTTCTCCTACTTTTTCCTCTCATTTTTCGTTTTAAACATTCAAAAACATGTTTCGTATTCTTGTAAAATCCATGGTTAATATTAATCTTCGATCTGATGAATCATGTGTATATGCGAGAAACAATAACCAAGTAAAACATCATACTATTATACAAAATATTATATCGTATCGAAATTAGCTGTAAAAACAAGAACAATTGAATTTAAAAAAAAAAAATTTTTTTTATTAAATGAAGGATTTTCTGTCGATGTATTCTTCGAATGACACAAGCGATCTAGATACACAATGAAATTCAATAATCATAAGCAAAGGAAAATAATATTTCAATTTATGAATATAATTGCATCAAATTATTTATAAGAGCCCTGTGCGCATTCCATAATAGAACAAAAGTTCAAATTCTGTTGACTATTTTTCTGCCGATTCTACAAACACTTCTATATCTGTTTTTCCTATTTATTGGCGTTGACAAGTGTCCGCTGAGTGGCGCGCTTGTAACAGAGAAATCCCCGAAATCTGAAAGTGTGAGTCTAAGAGAAGGATGACATTCCGCAACAACTGTAAATCCTTCTGAAAAGGACTATCTGTCTATCTATCTAAGATGTTCTACTATCAAATTCTTGAAAACCAAAATTTCAGAGCTACATTCTCAAACATTGAAATTACAGTGATTATTTTTTGACATTGCTAGAAACCAATGGAAACGTTCAATTCGAATAATTCATATACGTTTTGGCCAATCAATAGAGGGAATATTCTACCTAGAAAATTGTCGCGGGAATAATTTGAGGTATTTTGTTTTTATTGTCTGACAACCTATATTTTTAATTTGATGTCTATCATCAATTCGCATGAAAAGTGTGAAATGAATCAAAACCGGTTTAGTACATTATATAATTTTGCAAGGAAATGTGTTTATGATCGTAACATCGAAAAATAATCTAAAGAATACCACACGAGAGTTCGATATAGTAGAAAATAATTATCTAGATTTCTTTCTCAAACTTGTTGGCAATAGCCACTCGAGCCAGTTGGTCTCTCTTGTCTATTGCCTGGCAACAAGTTTTCGAAAATCTGTCGAATTATTTTCACTCTCTTGTGATATTACAACCGAGAATGTGATTATGTCAAATTGCACTGGAAAGCGCTCATTTTCCAAAATGAAAAAAATAGGCAAATTACGATGAGACAAAGCCGCCTATCAAAGTTATCGCTTCTTAGCATTGAGAATGATTTTCTCCGGATGCTGGATTTGACCGAAATCATCAATGATTTTTCGTCGAAAAAAGCTTGCAAGAATCCCTTTGTTTACGCTGTAATTTAATTTATTTCTTGTATTTTATTATACCTACATATGCTCGTATCAAAATAATTTGATTTGTTCCGCAATAAATGAAAAAAAAATGTTTCAAAAATAATTAGGGGCCTCCACTCCTTTGTTGCCCCAGGGCCTCCACACCTTTTAATCCGGCCCTGTAAATTCTCGTATTCTACGTATTCTCTATGTGAATTCCCAGAGAAGCAATCCTTTTGCTTTGTTTCACTTCTTCCGCAGTACTTTTCCTATCAGTAAACACTGAGGGTGGCCTTATTAAAGAACATCCCTCAGTTTCTAGACCTGAACCTATCTGTTGAAAGCCTCGATCTGCCATAACATGTAAATTTACAGGAAGACTTTCTGAATATTTACTATGAAGAATAATTTCTCTCCCACTTATTGTACTTATTGTACCTCCATAATGGCTCAGAAATAAAGTTTATGAAACCACTTGGTATGCTCGATATTAACATTTTTACAGTGTTACAATTTGTATATTAGGACCATTTAGCTGATTGTGGAATAGAATCAGATGATTTTTGAATTTCAAAACAATCAATTATACTCTGCACTTTTTTATATCTAGCTCTGAATGGTAAAGGCAGAGTTTTTTTAAATATTGTGAACATTTGGCAAAAAATAAGATTATTCTGAACATTGGCTACTTTTGGTATTGCTCCAATGAAAATTCTTTGGATTTGAGAAGTACTCATACCAAAATCTACTGCTGAACGAAAGTAGGGATCATCCAATCTAAACTTTTTTTAAACTATCAACACATGTTTATAAGGTGCATCTGATGTTTGAAATCATATCCAAGACACCACAAACGTCTTCTAGAATCCCCAAAAAAACATGGGATACATTTTCAATAGTACCAATGTTGTTTTTTTTATGTTATCCTTCGAACTTAAAGATGTCAGCTCTTCCATTGTTGAGCCCAATGATGATGATGATGTAGAAGACGGAATATATTCACTGAATGGTTTTTATGGTGAACTGGAGGTAGATGACTCTGTTTGCAATGGGTGATTACACTCAGACCAAAATTCTCTGCAAACTGATGATTCCACTGAATTGTAAACAAAGTGGCTTCAACCACACTTTCAACGTCATCTGATGTACCAATTTTTATGCTTCTTTGTTTATGTTTCAAATTGACTTGTATGCCTAAAGATATTTTATTAACTTGAAATGTCCCTGAAGGTGTCTCAATCTCCTCGCAATCGAATCTCTCTCTCTTTTGCTAGGAAGTGGCCTTGAGAAGACATGTAATGTTTTCTCTCAGACTCAGTGAAGGCACTAGGAGGATCTATTTTTGGGGGACTATCAATGAATTTGTGGGGATGTATCCCAGGTTTGATTTTCAATTCAGACCCAATTGTTTCATAATACATCCAATTTTCCGTATCCTTCTCAAGCTGAAATCGAAAATATAAATTGTGTTGGTACTATTCTATTTATCACAATTTCTTGGAATATGGAATTCAAATAATTTCTAATGACACTTGGAAACTTGAAAGTCAATCAGAATGCTATGTTGCCAATTGTTCAAATTGGCAATATTGTGATCAATTCGCATAAGGTAACATACCATTGGCTTTACCCAAGTGACGTAATTTTTTGGTCCTACAGGGATATTCAAAAAATCTTGGGATATTTCTAAGATTCATAATTAATCTATATATTACTAACTGAGGTAAATTATGTTGTGAATCAATAATATTGTCGTCAATTAATCGGTAGTTAGTCCGGGAATTGCAAATTCCATAGGACGAGACATGCCCATTTCAGAACCATTCAAGGTAACTCAACCAACTCGATTCATTAGGCCTTAGCGCATCTTTTGAGATGCAGATGAACTAGGAGTCGATGTTCCATCGCCTACTAAGATTTTTTAACAATTAGCAATAACTCTACTTTTTCAAATGCACCCTATATTTTATTACATCATTGCATGACATTTTTAAAAAGCCTTTTGCTGAAATAGGGTTTGTGGGGTCTACTTCGTAAACTTTGCGAGATTTGTTGCAAAATAAGAAATGTTGATGATTTTTTCGAAAAAAAAACAAGGAATCGAGTAGGCCGCTGTCGTAAAATTTGACACATACATACAGTACTGACCAAAAAATTATGTTTCAACAAAATAAAATTGTTTTCAAATCAACTTCTTTGAGGGCTATGTCCATTAAATTTCTTCCATTTTGTTTTTAACAGTCCCCTCGATCTTCATCCCTTTCATCTTTATAATCCTGGACTCGGACGTCACGCAGGTAGCTATAGCTGCCTCCGTGGTGACGTTGCCCTGGAATGCAGTGTCTGATAACCAAAACCACAAATGTGCGACTGGTTTATGTTTGTTGACTGCGTTGATTTGTCGTTTACTACCAAGTGTTGTTCATGAGGGCCGAAAGCCCGAAACACGTGTCTACGGTTAACACTTTTCTTTGAGGGCTATGTCCATCAAATTCATATATATATATATATATATATATATATATATATAGATATATAGAGATAGAGAGGGTGGGTCAAATCGGTCACCTAGTTTTATAGAGCTTTCTAAGCTCCACAACTTTCATCCGAAAAGTTTTTTCATAAGATGTATACACAAACAGAAAATTGCTTTAAATTAGCATTGCAGTTTTCAATGAATTCGTAACATTTGTGTGCCCTATATAAGGTTTTTTGTTCGTTCAAATCTCATCCTATTTCACAACAGATTATCATCTTCCTTTGACACACACAACTAATAGGTTTTTCACTTTCTAGAATATAATTTTATAGAACACCTAATCTGTGACGAACGAAAACTTTATATATGTCAGTTCCGAACATAATCCATTCGTCAGCAATAGTTTGCTAAAATCTTCCTCTTCCGATTGAATGCGCTATAGGGTTTTTTTTATTAAAAACCATATTGCCTGGAAATACCTCTCAAAATCCGTACAGTCAAAAGCTGAATCTAAATAACTGAATTTCTCAAATACTACTTGATATCACTCCACTTTGCTTGCTAGCAACAGTTTCCCTACTCATCCCTATTCATATTATTGATTTTGATTCATGAAACCGCCGTAGATAATAGCACAATGCGAGAGCTCGTATAGTTATGAACAGGTAATCATCAATGGATTAAAGGGATTTGGTTTGAACACGGTTGTATATCGTTCTTTACATAAGTCCCAGGAAGCTGAAAATTCACATCATACACATAGTAAGGGAGGCGACGACATATATTTTGCTCCCATATCTACAAACCTAATTTTTAGTTTGATAATTGTTGGTACAATATGATTCATGAAAGTTAGATTCTGCCAAGCTTTAAACGTTGCAAACATTAATAAAAATTTATGTAAAAGTCTTATACCTACAAGACTGAAACTTTTCACAGTGATAGGGGATACCTAAAAGTACAGGAAAATTATAGTCTACCGCGTCGAAAGCGTTGCCATCAAAGGTATACCACCCACATAAGGTGTTGAAAATACAAACTTGTTTCACTCATTTCTACAAGGCTGATTTTTTTTTCTCCATTAATTTATTCAATAAAATGACCAAAAAATGTAGTCTACCGAAAATCAGATTTTTTCAAAGCCTTGGTAGAACGGAATGCACGGTCTCCCGAACGCAGCCGATATGTTACAGGCCGCTGTGAATTATTGCATTTACCGGCATCAATTGAAAATCTACAAAGCTAACTTTTTGGAACGTAGTTCCTTATCGCGCGTTGCGAACGGGGGCTAGACGGAATAAATTAAGACCAAAAGTTGTAACGAGACTTTCGCTATGGTTGTAAGCCGTGCGGCGTGCGCGTGTTTCTCTGTCTGTATCTCTCTCTCTCATAGAAAGCAAGCCAGTTATTTTCGTTTCGTCTTTCTATTTCACATTGAACAGTGTGGTGTCGCGACGATTATTTTTGTTGAATGTATACAGGTTTTTTGTACATAATAAATAATGAAAAATAATAACAATAATGAATCCTGACAGTGTTTTTTTTTTTTATGTTCTGGTTCCCACGAAAAGGGATATCCTGTTATGTTCAGAGAACATCGTGGGAACCAAGGGAAAGAAGGTAGGAGTTGGTGTTCTTCTTAAATTTCTGGAGGTTGTATGCCTCGGGGAACACCTCCCTAGGCAATGAGTTCCAAAGCCTCGCCGTTCGTTGGATGAACGAGTCTTTGGAAAGTGATGTTCTGCAGGTCTCCAAAGTGACCACGAAGGGGTGTGATGACTGAACTTGACGGGTTAGTCTCGAAGAGACTGCCAAAGCAGGAACACAAGTTCTGGATATTGCTGATGGAGTTAGGTAAGTAGAGATTTTATACAGAAAATAATAAATGCTTATGTATTTTTAGCAAGTACGCATTATAACCTCTCTTTACTATTATGCTAACCAAGTCATACGCGTTATAATCTCTCCATTATTGTGTGTTTAGCAAGTGTACGCGTCATAACTTTAATAAATTTAAAAGCAAATTATATTTTAATATTACAATATCAATGCGTATGTATTTAGCAAGCCGTGCGTGTTCTAACCTATACGCTGTTGTGTTTACGAAGTCGAGAGAGTATATATATATATATATATATATATATATATATATACATATATATATATACAGAGTGGCCACTTTTTTAACGGGATTGTATTGGTAACTTTTGAACCATAAGTGTTAGAAGGTCGGTCAAATGGAGAAAAAGTTGCATTCATAGAAGCATTGTCAAGCAGTTCAAACAAATCGAGATTATCAGGGCCGGTTATTGAGATATCATAAGAAAAGTAAATTCTGTCATTTTGATTTTTCTTTTTTTCCCACTTTGTTTCGAATATTATTGAAAAATGTCACAGGAGTTTTTTATTCGACAGTGAATTATCCTCAACTTGACATAATCAGATTTTGTATCCAACGTTTCGTACGCTCTGGGCCACCCTCAACCTCATTTTTTTCAATACGGACCTGCATATTTCATGACAATTTTCGAAATAACTTTTAACGCTAAATCCAACGATATATCATACAATGTCATTCAAAGTTGATTTTCAGGTGATTTTGACCCTTATCCAAATTTCTTTGGGTCGGATCTGTATTACATTTAGGTACCTTTAGTTTAATTAACAACATGCAATACATTTCGATAAGAAAATCAACTTACTCATCTTCAACTGAATGGAACGAAACAGAATCAAAGCAAGAAACAAGTAATAATTATTTACAAATTTCAAAGAGGTGAAAACCTAATTCATAATAATTAAACGAAACTATCATTTAATGAAAGAAAAATCAAATGATTATTCGAAAGTAAATGATGAACATTAATAGTAAGTGTTCGAAATGTCCACCATTTTGTAAAATGCACTTTGCGGTTCTGGAACCCATACTTCTTATACATTTGCTTATTTCGTCTCCTTGAATACCTTCCAATACATTCTCAATCTTCTCGCGAGGAATTATTATTGTTGGATTTGTCATTTGTTCCGTTGAAACAAATTACATAATCGAACTTTATTTTGAGATCATTACGATATAATTTTTGCAAGACTTGGTATTCAAATTCAAAATCATTGTATTCGCGTCTCTTGACTATTTTATTAACAGCAGTTTTTGATAAATTGCATTCACTGGTCACAGTTCTCGATTTTTTTTCTGGGTTCAATTGAATTTGGGTCAGAACATTGATATCGTTGATAGACTTGTTTTTTCTTACATACTCACAACTCTAGGTTTATTGAATGTATTATTTTCAAGTAGTAGGCCGTGGATAGAAAATAATATAACAAGAAATGTCATAGAAAAATCGAATTTAAACGGTTTTCTTCACATAAAGGATTCAATATAAAATTGAACCAGAGAAAGGTAGATCTCAGGTGAAAAACAACTACTTTCCTGGCAAATACCACGCAGAACGTTGAATGATATTCACCTGAAAATCCATGCATACTTCCATAAAATATCAATGGACATTGAATGCAAATGTTTCTTTCTGATAAGCTCGATTATGTTTAATTTAAGTCGTGTTCACCTAACAATCCGCATACCGGTTTCAGGCTTCTTGGCCCTCATCAGTACGGAGTAGTCAACCAGCCAAAGTCCAAAGAACTCTGGCTGAAGTGAGACACAACGTAAACAAACCTATCGATCTTAACACCTATAGGTACGCCGGAAAAAAATAAACTTTAACTGGCGGTACCTAGTGACAGAAAAAACACTCCAAAACTCCCACCCCGATAGGTTTCTAAATAAAGATTCCTTCTCAGTAGGAGTGGCAACCTTGCATACAGTGAGAGATAAGTCCATGTAAATGGAATGAATGAAAAATCAATTTAAACGGTTTTTTTTCACAAAAAAATTCAATATAAAATTGAAAGAAGGTAGATCTCAGGTGAAAACAACTACTTTTCCCGGGAAAAACCGCAGAACGTTGAATGAATTACCTGAAAAACCCTGCATACTTCCCTAAAATATCAATGGACATTGAATGCAAATGTTTCTTTCTGATAAGCTCGATTATGTTTAATTTAAGTCGTGTTCACCTAACAATCCGCATACCGGTTTCATTTTGGCCCTCAAATTCGGTAGTCAACCAACCCAAAAATCCCAAAAAACTCTGGCTGAAGTGGCCCGTAAACAAACCATCATCGATCTTGTAACACCTATATACGCCCGGAAAAAATAAACTTTTTAAATGGCGGGGTTTT
>JAFIRS010004642.1:0-79686 GCA_018342105.1 Gonioctena quinquepunctata
AAAAAATTTTCTGACATGGGAAAAAAACCAAGTAATACAAGATGGAAAAAATGTGTTTCTCAAAAAACAAAATGGTAGGGTGTAAGGTTGAACGATAGTGACGTCACCTATTGAATAATAAAGAACTAATTCCGCCGAAAATAGAAAATAAAAAATCCAACCTTTCTGACATTGGGAAAAAAAATGAAGAAATTCGGTTGCGTTAAATGTCTGAGATTGACTGTACTATGAAATTTCGAATGATGATGCCATTATTGAACAGAAACATAAAACTGCGACGCAATTAATTTCTCAGAATCAGTGGCGAGGCATAATTCTCGGAATTGATTGTTTATTCAGGTGTTGGCGGAAAGATATGGATTTCTGAGAAATTTGCATTATCCAATTCTTGGAATTTTTCAGTCGTTAGGTAGTTCCGAGAAGCAATAAAGATGGGAATTCTTAGGATCGACACGCTCGAACCGTGGGAATATTTTGTATAGTCAAGGTCAAATTATGATGCAATCATTTGCCGCGAAAAGTATATTCAAAACATATCAAACGTCAGCGTATGGAGAGACTGACAGCTATCGCTTGAACATTTTTTATTTGTTCACGTTGAGTGGTTATATTTTGTTCTTTCTATTTATGGTTAAGTTACAACCCTCCATGAATGCGACAGACATCAGTGGCATGCTCCAGAGACCGTTAAACAGTCTAGGCAGGTCGACCCCCATAACGGATATATAATGAAATTCTTAACCTAAAACCGTCATACTTTTTTCTTCTCTATGACTGCGAGCTCCAATACGGCCCCCTTCATAACGTACGCCAGCTGTCTCAGACCTTAGTGGCAACCTCCAGAGGCTGCTGAATATCCTACAGGTGGAGGCTCGGCCCCCATAACATAAGTTTTTTCAACCTAACCTACAACCGCTATATTTTATTTTCTATACATGTTTAGGCCCCAATGCGGCTTCCACACATATCTCAGACCTCCGTAAGAGTCTCCCGATACCGATAAATACCCAAGAGAGTCGGCCCCCATAACAGACATCTTGAAATTCCTAACCTACAACCTTCATACTTTTTTCTATACATGGCTGGAGCCCCCATAATGTCTCCAGATATCTCACACCTCCGTGGTAGTCTACCGATAAACGCTCCCCAGACGGAGCTCCCTCATACTGACATCTTGAAATTCTTAACCTACAACCGTCATATTTTTTCTATATATGGATGGGTCCCCCATAATACCTTCAGCTATCTCTAACCTCAGTGACAACACTCAGAGACCGTCACACACCCCCCAGTCGTGGAGCCCCCTCATAACGGACATCTTGAAATTCCTCACCTACAGCCGCCATATTTTTTTCTATACATGGCTGGGCCCCCATAATGCCTCCAGATATCTTCAACTTCAGTGACAACACTCAGAGACCGATAAATACCTCAGGCAAGGCTCTCCTATAACAAACATCTTGAAATTCCTAACCTAGAGCCGCCATTTTTTTCTATATACATCGTTGCCCCCCATAATGCTTCCAGTTATCTCCAACCCCGAAATTCCTAACCTACAGCCGCCATGTTTTTTTTCCAATGATAGGCGGCCATATTTTTTTCTCTTAGCGGCAGCCATGTTTTTTTCCATATATGGTTGGGCCCCCAAAACGATCCCCTGTTCCCAGCTGTCTCAGACCTCAGTGCCCCAAACCAGTGGCGGTGCCATGTGGCGGGAGTAACCGGGGTACGAGCACAGATGGAAACTGTGCTCGTACCCGCCTAGCATATCTACTGAAACCTGTATTAACATTTTGTCATAGATAATTATCAAAAAGCTTCAATAAAATTAAGAAGAGCCGAATAAACTTCTGATGTGGCTACATCATACATTGATGAAATCTTGCCACTGAAAAGAGCTAGGAAGCCAAACAGACGACTATTTATTGAGCTCCAGCAGTGAGTCCGAAAATGAAATAAAAGGTATGTTTTATATGAAAAAAATTATATATTTTTTTAACTTACCAAACAATAATACTAAGCATGCATACCAAATTACAGAAAATATAAGAGATGCTAACCCTTCTGTTCGAAAACATAAGAGTGTTAAGGAGTTGCCACCAAAAGTGAAATTAATAGAATCTAATTTGGAGAAATCCAATCCAGTTTCAGGTACCTATATAACACAATAATAGACAGATGAAATAAATATTACTAAATCTCAATAAATTGTGTAATTGTGTATATTTTTGAGTGTGCGCTTATTAATGTAACATTTTCAGATAGATTTTCTTCAAGTAATGCAAAGAAAACCCTCGACAGGACAACACAAAATCTTGATTTTGACCACCTGTCACAAATACCAGGCCCTTCAAAAAATGAAGACACCCCAGTTAGAGACAAAGGTATCAAAGATATTCTTTAATGCAGTAACAATGTTTGGTAATTGATTAATATTTAGATTTCCAAAAAAACATTAAATATCCTGCTGAAAGTAAAGCAACAGAATCAACAAATATTAAACATCCTTATTGAGCAAAAACAGGATCGAGATGCCCCTGGCTTAAAACTGGCCCCTCCTACAGATCTTCCAGTGGATCTTCCTCTAAAGATGGTTACTGATGTTGATAGACTTGAAGCTTATCTTGCAAATGAAAAAAATCTGGCTGCTTTCGTGAGTAGTACTAAAACACTTTTTTTATAAGTTATGAATATATAATAATGAGTTTATCTTTTACTTTTAGTACATTTATTTTTATTTTAGGCTGCATATTGTGAGATTCTAGGAGGTAAAGACAAAGTTGGAAAAATAAACACAATTCTTCGCTGCCTAATTTTTAACCAGGTTGCAGCTCAATACAGTTTTTTAGGAACAAGAAATCAGAAGCTTCCTTTCGGGACCTTAAACTTGAGAAAAGTTGTGATTAGTAAGTTTAAATTTTATTTATTTTATCTTATTTATATCTTAAACTTTTCATTTATCTTGTCACTTCATTCTGGAATTATTGATGGGCATCTAGAAATATATTAATTTAATATTCAAGGTGTTAAAAATATAAAACACACACAAATACATCTTTGTTTCTGTAATTTTAAATTATTATATGATCCGTCTTACCAGAAAGTTTTGATCCAAACTATGAGTGGTAAAATCTTTTGAAAATTTTACATTTTTTTTAATTTTTATATATTCCTGTTACTTACTGGAGGGGTAAAGCAGTAAAGATTCAAATTTTGAAGTGTCTGTTATACCTCAACATAGAGACATATTTTATAAATCAAAATTAATTCCATAATTTAAACTACTTTTTTTTATTTAAGGTGCTGTGTTATCCAAATTTGAGGGAGATACCCAAGAAGTGGATGAATGCATAAAAGTTTGGCTGACATGGCCCAAAAAGATTAAGTTTAGAAAACAAAAAATATGAAAAGTTAGGTTAGAATTATATTTAATCGTCAACATTTTCTCAACATTTTCTTCCTTATTATTTTCCCATAATCAATCGAGAATCACCATGTATATTGTTTTTGATGAAAGCACTTTATTGGCGTAGATTTTTACAATTTTATTTGGTAAATGTTTAGATTGAGGTAAAAATAGTTATATTTTAACCTGTGGTAGAAGTTATATTTTTATTTAATTTAGGAATTTTCTTTGTTTATTTTTTTATAATTTGTGATATAAAACATAAAATAAATATTATGTTGAAATTTCCGCCTCATTATTTTTCAAACATCCTAACGTTTTTTTAACTATAAAGATTTGAAAGAAATTTAAACTTCCTTCAAATAAAATGATTTTCGGGTAATTTTAGTCACGTAAAACAATATTCTGAAATTCTGAAGTGATTTTAACATCAATTTAAGCTTAATTTAGAGATATTTTACCTAAAAGTCAACGTCTTTTGCACGTCATATGGTGACGTCTTATGCCTGTAAGATTATCGTCAAAAAGACGTGAAATTCTCGTGAGTATTTGACGTAATAGTTGACGTCTTTTTTACGTCATATAATGACGTCGAATATCTGTGACATATTACCGTCAATAAGACGTGAAATTCTCGTCATTATAATGGTGATTATGACGTAAAAGGGGACGTCTTTTTCACGGAACTACGACGTACTTTGCTAGCTGGGAGCCACCCTGATTTTTTTTCTAATAATCACAATTAAATATTTTTATGTAAGATATGTAGGATTAACCAGCTCCAGGAACTTCCTTCCTTCCTTTACCATGAATATGATGAATCAATAATTGTATACAACTACCAATTGCCTAATCAAAATAAAATACTTCAAGCTTTGGGTGTCATAGATAACAGAGATCACAAGACAGGCTTCAAGTCTAGTGTGACGATGTTTTGTAGGGCACTCAGTAACCAAACAATTGTCAAATATCACTGCAAATAGTACATAATATAAATATGATTTACTATTAATTTAATGATGAATACACATGTACTTGAAATGAAATTATTATGAGAAAAAAGAAATTGAATTGAAATTATTCGAGAAATCCTCTTTGGTTTGTCATTATTGTGGTAAAAAGGGTCACATCACATGATGAAGTTTTGGTAAACAGCCAAATTGGTGGCAGTAGACCTTCCTTTGTAGAACCCATGTTGTTCGTCTATTATGGCGTGTTTGAAATTATTAAATATTTCATCTGTGATTAAAGACTCAAATACTTTGGGAATACAAGAATTTTTTGTAATACCCTGGTAATTCTGAATATCATTTCTGTTCCCACTTTTGAATACTGGAGAAAGGAAAGATTTTTTCCATACGCCTGGAAAAATCCCTGTATCGCAATAGCGATAAATGTAGGCTTGAATAATGGAATAGAAAGAAAACGAGATTTTTCGGGTAACGAGATGCCTGAGAAAAATACTCGAGAGTGCAGTAATGAATTTTCAGACAATATCGCAAGGGCAAATATTACCACAGGATTTGATAGTAGTTCTGGGCTAAATTCTTATAATAATTCGTATAAGGAGCGAACCCACGTGATGGGGGAGAACAGCGAAAAATTAAATCTCGAGGGAAATTTCGCACAAACAAAGGCGGGTGTCAGTCATTGTTCAAATTCCTAGTATGGAATCAAATCGTAGTGTTTTGAGGTTTTTGAGGTTTGGAGAACCAAATCCACAACTCGCCTCGATGGTGACGCTGCCCAGTCAGAGGCAAGTTATTTCACCGATAAATCGCTCTTTTGCAGTTTCGAGGCCGCAAATGCAAAACTGCTGGCGCCCTAATCAAGAAATTCAGGAAAGAGCTGATTTCTTTGCAAAATAATGTTAGTCATAGAGATGATTAAATTCCTAAGAATAATATGGATCGTAGAAATAATAGATTTTTCGAGAACAATAATGTTCAAGAAAATAATGCCATGGAAAAGCTTGAAGCTTTACTATTGCAAAATATGAATAGCGTAAAAAAATTGGATACTCAAAAATTGCCAAAATTTTCGGGCACGGATACCGAGAATCCATATTTTTTTCAACTAAAATTGTAGACGAGTTGACGAAGCATCGGATACCACGAGACGAGTGGGTCTCTTTCGTCCGATGCCAACTAAAAGGTGAGGCATTAAATTGGGCTAATAACTATGCACACGTCTATATTTCGTGGGAGTTTTTTGAAGCCAGATTTTCAGCGAGATACGATAGCCAGGAGTGTGTCGCTCGTTCAACTAGCAAATTTTAATGTCGGTCGCAAGCGAAAAATTAACAAGTAGATATATTCATAGCGGAAAAATTAGCTCTTTCGTACAGACTCGTTCCGAATTTTTTGGAAAAGGAAATCATATTATTGATTATTGAATTATTACTGCCACAAATTCGTAGCCATTTGAGGGGGACAATGATATTCGATATTGACCAACTATTAGAGTTGTGTATCGGAATAGAAAGGGATATCGGTTCGTATCGGAATTATGAGAATTCGAACAATAATAATTGGCGTTCACAAGGTCGTATCAACGTCTCGGACAGCAAACCAAATTCATCAGTCAGAATTGAGAAATAATGATCGAGCCCAAGTTCGCTTTTCTCAAGGAGAAAATAGGCAAGGGGGTAGTAACGAACCGACCGTGGATCGCCTGTAGGAATTGAGATTAGTCGTGATAATATTAACCAGTTGGAAGAGGAATGCTCTTTTGCAGTTTCACCAAAATTTGGTGATTTGAATTTAAATGGAAAGGAGAATCGTTAGTATCGTTGGGGACGACATCGCATTAGGAAAACACCCACGAATAACATTACAAGTGAACGGTCACGAGTGTCTGGTCCTAGTGGATACAGGGGCGACTTCAAACTTCGTCCGACCTGACGTATTGAAAGGAGTAGACCTGACAAACCTGTCACACCCGGTAACGGTGAGAGTGGGATATAAGGAGAATTCCAGCCAAAGTCTAGGGAAATTGAAAGTTCCGTTACGAATTGGCGACGCAAGTTTCAGCACTGTTGCATCAGTTGTTAACTACCCTGTTTCGGAGGTATTACCGAATCATGAGGGTTATTTTAAAGTTGTAGACCTACTACCTGAAAGGGATGAATTTAGGGGTGAAGAAGAAGAGTCCGGGGATGAAATCACCGAGGATTTCGAGGATACGGATAGCGAGTGTTCAGAGAGCGAGACAGGCTCCGAATTGCTATTAGAAGTCTTAGAATCGAATCGAGAAGTTGAAAAGATGAGACAAGAACTCTGATTATATGTTAGAGATGTGATATTCCCCTAGTCAAATTTTAAAGAAAAAATTGATAGACATTTTGAACTCGAAGAGTTGTGGAGCTTGGATAAGCCCACGTGTTGTTGTGGAAAGGAATTTAAGAGTACCTGCGAGAGAGTATAATGATAATAATAATAATAATAATAACGTTTATTTGCACAATAATTGACAATACATATATAATGTAGCAAATAAACAAAAGGAATCTGCAAAGCCTAATGGCTGTGTGCAGAGTAAGTATTCACTTTAATGAAATTAAAATAGTATTAATGATTTAATGATTTATGTTATCTACATCTACTGCAATCAATATTCAAACCTTACAATACTACTACAGTAATAATTGGAAAGTGAATAAAATGTAACAATAATAATAATTCATTTACCTTTTGATTCATAGGATATATGTAGGTAACATACCAAAGGTTGAAGGGGAATAAATTGTTTGCCCTACAATAGATGAAGATCTGTACGTAGGGCATGACAGGGTATGTGTCAGTTAATCCAGACACTTAAAGTAATAACATATTTAAAGGACACATAATCAATGAGGGAAGTAGTTGAATCACATAATAAAATAATAAAATGGCCATTAAAATTTTTCAACATGATGTCTAAGACAGCCAAATGGTAAGTTTGATTTAATTTCTGTTACATAGTCAACTTTATCATACATACTTGAGGCATATCAGAATAAAATTACATTTGAAAGTATTTAAGCTGATTGCGATAGATCCTAAACTCATTTTGTATAATTTGGTTTGACCGATTTTTTGTAGATTTCGTTTTTTTTGTTTATAGATTTTATCAGACCTTGTGTAGCCCATTCCTGTCGTTGTTTCTCGTTGTGTTTTTGTTTTATGATTTTAGTATGTTTGTCTATTTTTGAGATCAAGAGATCAATGAAAAAGGTTGTTCCTCTTTTTACATCTTTTATGTCATATAATTCTGACCACTGATAGGTAGATAGTTCATCCTTTAGCTTCGTATGATTTGTATATTTTTTTGAATTTATTAGACTTTTTTGCATTCAATATGTATGGGTAAGCATAGTATTTGGCTGAAATGATCTGTTATGGTCGTTCTATAAATTATGGATAGTGAGCCTTCAATTATATCATCAGATCTACTATTCAAATAATTATGATCAATACAAGATCCCGTGTCACCTTGTTCCCGGGTATTCTATGTTATCATCGGTGTGAAGCTGTATTCACTTAAGGTGTTGAGATACTCTACCACGACATCTTCATCCAGATTTGTTTTCATATTTATATCACCTATCAATAGTTGATGATCTTTAACATAATTTTTGTTTTCTAGGTATTCAAATTTCTATAGTTGTACGTTCTCTAATTTTGACTATATCATGATTATAACTGAGACTATTATTGATATGAACTATTACTCCATCGTTTTGATTGATTCCTTCTCCACTATAAAGCAGGTCATATTAAATATGTTAGTATCATACACTTTCCAAGTTTCAGATAGAACCATGATGTCAAATTTTTGTGAGATCTGATCAATATTTAATAAAATTCCCAAACTTTTTTCCAATACTTCTAATATTTTAATGTATAACTTTGAGGTTGTCATGACATTTTTTTTCAATTAATGTGTTATTCAATATTTCAAGATCATCAATTACGAGTGTATCTACCGCCACATAATTACAGTCTCTGATATATAGATCCATAGAGGTATGTATATTCCTTTGTAGTTTGTTATGAATTCAATGATGAACATAAATAGGATAAATAACTTAAGACTTACATGAATATGAACGTATTTCAATCTCAATATACCTGACTTAATCCTAAATGAAGTATCATTAAATTTCTATTTCTAGTGATACTAAGATCGAGCACCTGATCTTAAACTCTTAATTCTTTCTTTTTGTTGTGGGGGACCGGATGTCTCTGTCACCTTTTTATCACTTTCAGGTTTCGACGGAGTAATTTTGTCTTCTTTTTCTTGAGACGTGTCTTTCGGTGTTACATTTTGGCCAGTATTTTCTTATGTTGGATTTTTGTCTGTTTCTGATTGGATTACAGGATGGATGTTTCGTGAAGTTGGGGTTGACGGAGCACTTTTTGGTTTCCTTCCTATAGTGTCGGTATTCTCGTTTTCTTCAAATTCCTTATATATACGAGTTATCAAAATTATGTTGTCTTGCATTATTCAGGTGGTGCCTCAGTATTCTATTCTCGCAGCGTTGTTTATATGTTAGATCATTTGAGATTCCATCGCTGGTTCCTTTTAACTTTTTGCAGTTTTTAATAACTTAAATTTTTTTCAAATATGAGATGAACTCAACTTTGACCGGGTTTTTATTCTTATTTCCTATTCTATACGAATTATTTAAATCTGATGCCTGGACATCAACGTCCAGTAAGAGTTCTCTACAGACGGCTAGTGCCGACACTTCCTGAGAGTCTCCTAGCCCAAATATAATTATCTTATTTTTCTTACAAGTTACTTCCAATGCTTCGATTTTATTATGTAGAATTTTATTTTCATAAATCGGTCTTTTGCAGTTTCGAGGCCGCAAATGTAAAACTGCTGGCGCCCTAATCAAGAAATTCAGGAAAGAGCTGATATCTTTCAAAATAATGTCAGTCATAGAGATGATGAAATTCCTACAAATAATATGGATCGTAGAAATAATAGATTTTTCGAGAACAATAATGTTCAAGAAAATAATGCCATGGAAAAGCTTGCAGCTTTACTATTGCAAAATATGAATAGCGTAAAAAAATTTGGATACTCAAAGATTGCCAAAGTTTCGGGCACGGATACCGAGAATCCTTATTTTTTTCTAACTAAAATTGTAGACGAGTTGACGAAGCATCGGATACCACGAGACGAGTGGGCCTCTTTCGTCCGATGCCAACTAAAAGGTGAAGCATTAAATTGGGCTACTAAAGTTCACATAGACCCAAAATGAACTTTAATCATCATACTCAGCTGATGAAAAAAAGTGCATTACAAGAGCTAAACATTTCCGGACCCTCACCTATAAGAACAGAGGAATCAGCAGTAAAACAGCTGCACACATCTATAAAACCATATGCCGTCCAATCCTGAATATGCTCACCCAATATACCTCAACGTCAGAAATCCACCTCTGAAGAACTTGGAAGTTGCGGAAAGATCCAGCCTGCGAACAATCACCAAATGCGACACCCGCCTATTGGGTAACCAATAAAGTACTTTTATTATTATTATTATGGTGGTTCCGTTTTGGATGGGTCGCACTGTATGTATATATATATATATATATATATATATATATATATATATATATATATATATATATATATATATATATATATATATATATATATATATATATAGTGTGTATGTATGTGTAGATATTCGTAAACTTGATTTATGTGTTTACTATCATGCACTGTGTATATTTCTTTACTATCAATTTTTATATTAGGACTTCCTACTTCAAATAAAGATTTCATTTCATTATTTGTGCTACTAACTATGCACACGTCTATATTTCGTGTGAGTTTTTTAAAGCCAGATTTTTAGCGAGATACGAAAGCCAAGAGTGTGTCGCTCGTTTAACTAGCAAATTTACGGTCGGTCGGAAGCAAAAATGAACAAGTAGATATATTCATAGCGGAATTAGCTCTTGTATACAGACTCGTTCCGAATTTTCGGAAAAGAAATCATTTTATTTATTATTGAATTATTGCTGCCACAAATTCGTAGCCATTTGAGGGGACAATGATATTCGATATTGACCAACTGTTCTGCTAAAATGTATAATGCTACGGCACTGGGATAAACGTCAGAGTTCCCACCTCATAAACTATCAGTCGATCATCGATCACAAGACATTGTCTGAAGCGCGTCATTTCATGCTTCACAATAAATGTAACCACCATTTCAACCGTTGTAGAATAAATAGTAGCAAGTAATTCGACGAGTGCTTTATTCCGCACAACATAATGGTCAATCGAGCCGCATAGGATGAAGCATTGAAAGTGATCGAGAAAAGGTCCTTCTGGAAAAGCCGAAAAGCAAAATCATTCCGAACAATTCATCGCCATATTACCGTTCATCAACGAAACCATAGACAAATTAAAAATAAATTTATTTTTAGTTTCTCTATGACGAAAACAAACGAAGGATAGAGAGAGGAGAGTGGACCAATTTGGGAACGAGAGAAGCAGGAGGAAGAAGTCGCATAGCCGAACACGAGAAGTGAGCTGGTCGACTGGAAAACGGGTGAGATCGTTCCATGTCTCCTTTTTTATTTATTTGAAAAACTGCATTATTCCGCTTTGGTTTGGGTGAATATTGTGGTAAAATTCATTCGTTTTGAGTGTATTAGGAATTAGGAACTTGGGAATTTGAAAGAACGGATATGGCATCGGAAGAATTAAAATTGTTAATTAGGAAACGGGGCACATTGAAATCACGTCTTACGTTATTCAAAGGATTTGTTGACGATTTAATAATAAAATTGATTCAGAAAAATCCAGTTACTGAAGTAGAAGAAAAAAATTTATTGAACTTGAAATTAGGTTAGATAGGATGATTCCAGTAATGGAAGAATTTCAGGAAGTTCAAGGGAAAATTGAGGGTTTGTCGGAAAATTTCGAGGATCAGGTACATGAGCGTACAAGCATCTGTCATCGGCAACAAAAATAATAAATGATTACAAGGAAAAGACGAGAGTAGTTGAAAATAATTCGGAGTCCGTTCGGGGAGGAACCAATGTCAATAAAAATGGAATTGATGGTGGTGTGAGATCGGTTAGTAATTCTGAAACATCGAATGTTCGTCTACCACAGATACAACTTCCAAGGTTCAGCGGTAATTATGAAACCTGGATGGAATTTAAGGATACATTCGAATCTCTTATTCAGGCAAACTCGGAAATAGGAGACATTCAGAAGTTTCATTACTTACGCGCAGCTTTGGAGGGCGGGGCGAAACGAGTAATACAATCGTTGGAATTTTCAGCTTCAAATTATAATATTGCATGGAAGTTATTGACTGATAGGTATGATAATAAACGGTTATTAGTACATAACCATGTCAAAGCAATTTATGACTTGCCGGCAATGACACAGGAATCTTCATTTGGGTTGAGAAAATTCCTAGACACACTGACTAAACATTTGAGAGCATTGGAGAATCTTGGGCAGCCAACAAAACACTGGGACACACTTATTATATTTTCCATAGCGAGTAAATTGGACCAAGGTTCTTTGAGGGAATGGGAAAAATATAAGGGGACCAAAGTTCTTCCGTCACTCAGCGATTTCAATAAATTTGTGAAAGATAGGGCAGATTTATTGGAAACTTTAGAATTGAGTCAAACGGTGTCAAAAACAAGGTTAGGTAAATAGTGACGAAAGGCCTTGTGCTTTGTGTGGTAAATCCCACAGACTCACCGAATGTGAAGAATTCAGAAGATTGTCGGTAGAACTGAGAACTTCACAATTGAAAAGATTGAGGTTGTGTATGTGTTGTTTTAGCCGAATCATTTTAGTCGGTTCTGTAAATCTAATATTCGTTGTAAAAAAATGCAATTACCGACATAATATCCTAGTACATCTCGACAGAGAGGGGATATCTTCTGGGAATAGCACGAAAACAGATAATAAAAATAATGACAACGGGAATGACATACATGATAGAACAGATGATGTAGGCAATAGCACTGCTGCGTTTTCCACTCAGAATATGGAAGAAAGCTCAGAGGTGATTCTATCTACAGCCTTGGTTTATGTACGTGATCAATCTGGGTTATTTCGTCTGTCGCTGTCTATTAGATTGTGGCTCGCAGTCAAATTATATATCCTCAAAGTTCTGTAAAAAATTGAACTTGACAACTTCTGAAGTCAATGTTTCAGTGATAGGTATAAGCGAGGTCAGGGCTCCAATAACACAGAAATGTCAGATCAAGTTGAAATCAAGTCTAGGGAAATTTCAGTGTAGGATGTCATGCTTTGTAATTGATAAAATTAGTGAAAAGAATGCCAATGCAGTCACTTTCTCGGAAAATTTGGAAATTCAAAAACATACAGTTGGCTGATCCAAGTTTTCACAAGCCAGGGAAATAGATGTATTGATCGGAGCAGGGTTGTTCTGGGAGTTGATTTGTTCAGAAAAATTGGGTTAGGAAAATACATGCCAGTGTTGCAGAATAGCAAATTAGGATGGATCATTACCAGGCAAGTCAGACATACAGAGTCAACAGAGGGAATGTTCATTGTGGGTTAACATTAAATAGCGATATACAGGGACAGTTAAGAAATTTTGGGAAATAGAGGAATTTGAAGTAAAGTTTCATCTCTTTCACAAGATGAAATTGAATGTGAAAAGTTATTTGTAGAGAATACAAAAAGAGATCAAAATGGGAATTTCATTGTATCGATACCTTTCGAAGAATCAGTGGAAAAACTTGGGGAATCTAGACAGGCAGCAATGAATAGATTTTTAGGATTGGAAAAAAGGTTCAATAAAAATTCTGACCTTAGACAAGGCTATATGAATTTCATGAAAGAATATGAGGAGTCAGGGCATATGACCAAGGTGAAGAATGAGGATGATAAAAAAATTGCATATTATTTACCACATCACGCGGTCATGAATGAACATAGTACAACGACAAAGTTGCGGGTAGTCTTCGATGGTTCAGCTACGACAAGTACTGGGGTTTCAATAAATGAGTTACAATATGTTGGTCCAACCATCCAAGATGATTTGGTAACCATTCTACTCAGATTTAGAACGCATGAATTTGTAGTTTGCGCCGATATAGCACAAATGTATAGGAATATATGGGTAGAAAAATCACAAAGATCTCTCCAACGAATTTTGTGAAGATATGACCTCAGTGAGGAAGTTGGGACATATGAACTCAACACGGTGACCTACGGTTTAGCATCCAGCCCATTTCTAGCAATACGATGTCTCAAACAGTTGGCTACCGAAAATGTCGAGAATTCGCCATTGGCATCAAAGGCAATAGCTCGAAACTTCTACGTTGATGATTTTTTGAGTGGTGCCAATAGTATCGCCGAAGTGGTGGAACTATGCAAGGAAGTGTTTCAGATTTTGGCTTCTGGAGGATTTGAGCTCCGAAAGTGGAAGTCCAATAATGAAGAGATTCTTCAACAGGTTAAGGCTGAAGAATCATTGGGGTTGTTCAGTTTGGAGAAAAGGATAAAACGAAAACTTTGGGATTATATTGGAAACAGTATGAGGATGTGTTGATGTACACGATACATCTCTCTAGAACTTCAGGAAAATTACGAAAAGAAACATATCGTCAGAGGTGTCTCAAATATTCGACCCTCTGGGTTTGGTGAGTGCTTGTGTTATAATTCCAAAAATAATATTACAGCAACTATGGTTAATGAAGGTATCTTGGGATGATGAAATACCATCAAGTTTTTGTCAACAATGGCTGCAATTCCGGGAAGAATTACCATTGTTGAATTCTTCGAAAATAGATAGGCATGTGTTGGGAAAAAATCCAAAATGGATTGAAATACATGCACTTTCGGACGCATCAACCGAGGCATATGGATGTTGTATCTATTTAAGAACGATAAATAATAGAAATGACATTTCGGTGAGATTGTTGTGTTCAAAGAGTAAGGTCGTGCCAATAAAGACTATAACGATTCCCGAGTTGGAGTTATGTGGTGCCTTGTTGAATGCACAATTAGTAAACAAGGTCAAATCGGCAATCCATTCTGAATGGCAAAAAATATATTTGTGGAGTGATTCGACAGTGTCACTCAGCTGGAACAGGTCTCCAGCTTATCAATTTCAGATTTTTGTGGCAAATAGGGTGACTCAAATTCAAAATATGACGAATATTGAAAATTGGCATTATATTAAGTCGGATGAAAACCCAGCGGATTTAGTATCCCGGGGAGTTATGCCCTCAAGTTTGCACAATAATACCAAATGGTTTCACGGACCTGGGTGGTTAGCAAAGGAAGAGATCTTTTGGCCAAATTCTTTATTTGAACCAATGCCAGACCTTCCAGAGAAAAGGCGACAAGTTCAGACTCTACTCTTGGTTAAAGTTGAACCAGTGTTTCCCTTTGATAATTTTTCGAGTTTCCAAAGAATGAAAAGGGTGTGGGGCTACTGTAGAAGGTTCACCTATAATTGTCGAAATAAAGAACGCAGAATCGGTCCTTTGACAGTGGAGGAACTCGAAGAATCATTTTTAGATTTGGTCAAATTAGCGCAGCAACAAAGTTTTTTTGAGGAGTATCAGGTGTTGAAAGAAAATAAAAATATCAGGAAATGGTGTTTAGCAAGGTTGAATCCATTTATGGACGAAAAAGGGATGATTATAGTAGGTGGGCGATTACAATTATCTTCGTTCAATTTCGGCAAAAAACATCCAGTGTTGTTGCACGCAAGTCATACATTGACAAAAAGTATATTCAATTTTGAGCATTACCGGTTATATCACGCTGGCCCTCAAAGCTTGTTATCATCAATCAGAGAGAGAATTTGGCCCATTAAAGGAAGAAACCTTGCAAAAAGGTGGTTTATACATGCATACGTTGTTTCAGAGCCAAACCTCGGTGTGATGCTCCAATCATGGGAGTGTTGCCACGGGATAGAGTGACACCTCAACCTCCATTCTTTGTAACTGGGATGGACTATGCGGGACCGTTTACGATAAAAAATAAATTGGGTAGGGGCAGTTCAACATCGAAATGTTATGTTGTGGTATTTGTTTGTTTTGCAATACGTGCAATCCATTTAGAATTGGTAACAGATCTCACCACCCAAGCGTTCATTGCAACATTTAGAAGATTTGTTTCACGCCGGGGTGAACCACAGAAAGTTTTTTCAGACAATGGTTCCACATTTGTAGAAGCAAAGTCAGAACTGCTTGAATTACAAAAATTTGTACAGGCAAATGATGAATGTTTGGTGGATTCATTCTCAAAAGAAGGGGTAACATGGTCATTTATTCCCGCGTACTCACCCCATTTTGGAGGGCTATGGGAGGCGGGTGTAAAATCATTTGAGTTTCACTTGAAAAGAGTGGTGGGAGAAACAAAATTGACATATGAAGATTTTGCTACGATATTGTCCCAAATCGAAGCAATCCTCAATTCTCGTCCCATCACTCCCTTATCCAACGATCCCTCCGATCTCGAGGCATTAACGCCAGCTCACTTTCTCATTGGGAGATCGTTAACGGCCGTACCAGATCCAAGTATCCAGGATATTGTCGGAAATCGGTTATCTCGCTACCAGAAGTTGCAACGTCTGCAGCAAATGTTCTGGCAAAGATGATCAAAGGACTACATTGTTGAATTAGAGAGCAGAGTAAAATGGAAAACCTCCAAACAAAGGCTCCAGAATAATCAGATGGTTTTGATCAAGGACAACAATTCCCCATCATTGTCTTGGGCATTAGGTAGGATTGTCCAATTGCATTCAGGGCCAGATGGAGTTGCGCGAGTGGCAACCATCCGAACTTCTAAGGGGTTGATTAAGCGGTCTTTTGAGAAAATCTGCTCCTTACCTATAGACTTTCCAGTGGAGGCAGAAACTACCTTCAGTTGAGGAAACTTGCACGAAGAACTTTAGTGTTGTACTTGGGGTTTATATTATTTATTTTGTTTGGTTTGATTTAGATGTAAGTGGGTATTCCATTTTGAAAGATTCTTTTCGTTTCCGTTAAAATGTATAATGCTACGGCACTGGGATAAACGTCAGAGTTCCCAGCCTCATGCAAACTGTCAGTCGATCACAAGACATTGTCTGAAGCGCGTCATTTCATGCTTCACAATAAATGTAACCAGCATTTCAACCGTTGTAGAATAAATAGTAGCAAGTAATTCGACGAGTGCTTTATTTGCAACAACACCAACTATTAGAGTTGTGTATCGGAATAGAAAGGGATCGTGTCGGAATTATGAGAATCAGTAAATGTATTCAAAAATGAATGCTCTAAATATGTTAGAACTATAGTTCATGGTTGAAAACTAGGATGTGTTATCTTTTTTTTATAAGTAGTTTTAGATATGTATATTATTTTTTGTCTTGTGTTAGTATTAGAATAGTATGAGAATTAGTCTTAGTGAAATGTGAAGAGCTTCTGCTAGTGAAGAGTTATATATAATTCGAACAATAATAATTGGCGTTCACAAGGTCGTAACGACGTCTCGGACAGGAACAAATTCATCAGTCGGAATTGAGAAATAATGATCGAACCCAAGTTCGCTTTTCTCAAGGAGAAAATAGGCAAGGGGGTAGTAACGAGAAGTGGAAATTTTTCTCAAGGAAACGGTAATGTCGGGCGGAGCGGTCAGAATAATGAAAATCGAGGTTTTCAATCGAACGATAGTCGTAACTATCAAAACTCGGGAAGTCGAAATTTTTCGAATCCCAATCATACTCCAAATAGGCCAAATTCTCCTGCGGCTGGAAATAGCCGTGGAGGGGGTCGTAGTAACTTAAATGTGTTGTCGGAAAACTAAGCGCGAGGCGTCCATGAAATGACCGTGGATCGCCTGTAGGAATTGAGATTAGTCGTGATAATATTAACCAGTTGGAAGAGGAATGCTCTTTCGCATAGACCTGACAAACCTGTCACACCCGGTAACGGTGAGACTGGGATGTAAGGAGAATTCCAGCCAAAGTCTAGGGAAATTGAAAGTTTTGTTACGAATTGGCGACGCAAGTTTCAGCACTGTTGCATCAGTTTTGCACAATTTGAATGAAAAAGTAATTTTGGGAATGCCTTTCCTGACGGAAACGGGTGCTCTCATGGATATTACCAATGAGTGTATCTATTTTGGGAGGAAAGTAGGCAAATGGCGAGATGTGGATGTGTCCCGAGCCGGAAGAAGTAGTGGTGATTGAGAATCCAGCACTTTAGAAGGGCGGATTGAACATTTCGGGAGTTGTTAACTACCCTGTTTCGGAAGTATTGCCAAATCATGAGGGTTATTCTGAAGTTGTAGACCTACTACCTGAAAGGGATGAATTTAGGGGTGAAGAAAAAAGTCCTGGGATGAAATCACCGAGGATTTCGAGGATACGGATAGCGAGTGTTCAGAGAGCGAGGTAGGCTCCGAATTGCTATTAGAAGTCTTAGAATCGAATGAATTCTTGGAGGAAACGGATGTTCTCCGAAAGGAAGAATGTCTGAATGTATTAGAAACTTTCTACGAGGAGTAGTTGCTGCACAAGCGACGGCACCATGCGTACAAAGATTTATAGAAAGAATTGTGCAAGCCAAGGCGAACGCCCAACCTTCCGAATACGAGAGAAGAATAGTCAGTGAATTTGAGCTGATTGAGGGCGTCCTATATTATGTAGGTCCAAACAGGAACTTGCGGCGTGTAGTTATACCAAAATCTTTTGTTTTTGGAGGTGATGCGTCGTTATCACGACATGATAGGGCATCCTGGGGTCGAGGAGACCTACAGACAAGTTAGTGAGCACTATCAGTTGTCTCCGCTGAAAAAGCAGATTAGCGAATATATTTCGAAAAGTTTGATATGCGCAATGACGAAGAGTAGTCGGCCTCAAGGAGAAGCAGATATGCGACCCCACGAGCAGGGCCGATCCTAGGGTATTGGCCGCCCGCGTGCAAATACCAGATGTGCCGCCCCTCCAGAGATTTTTTTCTTATTTTGACTAATATTTAACGTTGACGTTATAAACTCTTAAACTCATCTACCTGTATAACGTCTATTTCACACACAACGATTTTGGACATACTCAGTGCGTATAACAACGAAAAGTATATAAGTCAGTTGTTCTACAGTCTACAGACTAGGTACCTAATCATTATAATTACCTGATTATAAAATAACCTTCCTGGCTTTCTGAGTGGCAAATTTATCAATAATTTCCGTAAAATCTATTTTTTCACAGATTTCGGATTCAAATAGAGATGATGGCCAAATCTGAAAGACTTTCTTGTGTCATATTATTTCTCAAGTAATTTTAAATAATTTTTAATTTGCTGAAATTTCTTTCTCCTGAAGCCACAGAAACAGGTAAGGTTAAAAAAATTCTTATTGTTAGAGCAAAATTAGGAAAACAGGAAATGAGATCATTTTTGACTATGATTTCTAATACCTCAATTGGCTGTTTCTTACCTGGAAAAATATCTTTGAATGAAGTTATTTCATTAAACAGTTGTATACCGTCTATATCTTTCACGATACTTCCTTCCTCCTGTACCTGTAACTTAATATCTAAGTCCATGCAGGCTTTCATGAGATCATCACTAGAAATGTTGTGAAACTCATACAGAAAGCAGAATATTGAAAAGCACTCAGATAATAATGTAAATCTTTCATTTACCGAAGAGATCGCGTGATCAAGAATTGCAAAATAGAAATAAGTCTTGAATTGCTGGAAGGGATTCAAAAGGGGTTCATCACTGCCCTCGTAATCAAATAAACGGACCTTTTTCCTGAGCCTCGAACTTGGAAATTCGGGATCAATACCTAAATCTCTAGCAAGAGTTGTGGCTGATTCGACAAATATTTTGAAATTATCGTCTGATCTTTGTGAAACAAAATATTTTTTTCAATTATCTAAGCCTTCAATGCATTCCGCGATGTTTAATTTAAGATTTTGAAGCATTTTACTCAGAACATTAATTCATGATAATAAATCATGCCAAATCAAAATTGAACACAAAAATTTGAATGATTCAAGATTTTTAATTATTGATTTTGCACCATTTTTTGTTTTCGCGTCTCTGGTGGAATCTTCAATTAAGGCATTTAATGCGGTAATAATGTTTTTGAGGTCTTCCTTCAGAGGTCTGATAGCATTGATACGACTTTCCCACCTTGTTTCACTTAATGGTTTCAAAGTTAGACTTTTCACGTATTTTTTTAGTAAATCCTATCGATATGGGGACGCAGAAAAAAATTATATACCTCTTGTACCATATCAAAAAAAAGCAGAAATTTCACCACTGGAGCTGGCAGCGTCATTAACGACGAGGTTTTTTGACAATGCGTGTTATCTCATTACGAATAGATTCGGCTAAAATATGAATAACTTCATTTTGAAAATGCTGCCCTAAGTAGTGTGGAATACGTGTTTTTTTATCTTTGTATTTACTGATATTATTAAGGTGTTCCGAAATAACTGGATCAAATTTGGCCAACATCTCTACTGCCTTTAAAAAATTACCATTATCTCTATGATACAACTCTGTACTAGTTCCTCTGAATGCAAAATTTTGACTGGCTAAAAATTGTACTACAGCAATCATTCTTTCAATAATAGCGCGCCATCGCTTTTTCTCTCTATTGTAAACATTTTGTTGTTCCGCGTCAATAGTACAATTTTTTTCCATCCTCGTCTTTATTTCGCACCACGATCTTATAGAGTTAACGTGTTTTAGAGTATTTTCATGCTTATTGAGGTAATCCGAACAATGACGCCAATCAGAAAAGCCAGTACCCACAAGTTGTGTTGAACTATCTCTACTAAACAATTTACATGCAAAACAAAAAATACAATTTAGTTTTATGGAATAGCAGAGCCACGCGCGATTTATTTTCTCCCCGTTCACTAAAGTTTTGTTATAACAGCTAAATTTTCTGCCACTCTCATCAATCGGAAATTTGAAATCTGCAACTTGTTTGGGACCGTGTTCTACCAATAAATCAATATATTTTTTTGCCAAAATGTTAGGCCAAGTACCTGGATCATCTAGTGCTACTTGAGCAGAGCCCTCTTCCTCTTTGCTCTCATCTTCACATTCGGCTTCACTGGGAATGGGACTGCTTGATGATGATCTTGCAGCTTTATCACCTTCATCGGGTGTGAAATCTATTGATTTATTGTTTGTTTCACTAGTACTGGTGGATGTTGATGGTTGAGAATAATCAAACTCCGCGATTTGATTCAAACCTTTTTGTTCGGGCTCACTTTTATCCGGTTTTCCAAAATAATTTTTCAATGCTCCCGCTTGTTTTGAGATTTCTTCTATTCTTCTCTTTTCTGTAGAAGGCACCTGACTCTCTTTTAGTTTTTCTGTTTTTGGACGAGGACGACATCTAAAGGTAAAAGGTAAGAAGAACGATAAGTATATCATGGCTCATAGATGCAGATAAAATGAATAGGAATTCTTCAGAAATTTTGAAATTCATCGAAATGACCTCTAAAAAGTACCTACCATTGTTAATACTGTTTTTTACTTAAAGTGTAAGAATATGGGTTATTCATAAGAAATACCCATTCCTGTTAAAAAAGTTAGAGCAAATTATTTAAAATAAATAATGATTCGTAGCGCTCTTTCAAAATCTGGGTAAAAATTAAAATTTTCATAAACTCCCCCGGTTGGTAACCTATAATTTTGTAAAAAAATTATATTTTGTGCTAACGAATTTTGAAAGAATTGAAAATAAATTTTGAATTTTCAAACATTCTGTACTTATTTTCAAAACGAATCATCGCGACAAAATTAGTTTAAAAATATGCCCACTTTTTTATCTAATTAGAAAACACCCTGTACAATATTTCATTCGTTCATAAATCTAGTTAAGAGCTTTGGTACTAACCACAGTTCTGATTTAAATATTTAAACGATACTCAACAGCAACACCTTGTCACTAATTTCCAATATTAACTTACACTTGCACTTGATTGTGTTTATGACCAGTCTTATTGTATGTTGATTCAAAATTAAATGAACATTTTGAAATTAAAATGGTTCATATATAGTGGTGAAGTAGCAAAAAAAATTCCGATGCCACATCCCTTTAATTTTGTCGAAACAATCCATTTCTTATCTATAAAGAAAACCGCTGAAATAAAGTTTCTTTTGACCATTGACCTGCGAGCCGCGTGCCGACTGTGATATATATAGTCTTTACAAGTAAGTTGGCACGGCGAAAAAAAATTCAAAGGAGGCCGCAGCGGCGAAACCTTTGAAAAAAAGCCGCCCGGCGAACAGCAGCACGTTTTTTTCAAAGGTTTCGCCGCTGGTACCTCCTTTAAAAAAATTTTCGCCGTTCCAACTAACATCGTAAAACGTACATAAATGAGCCGCCGCGCCGCACACAGGAACCAAACATAGTCGTGTCAAAAATATGGCCCTTGGTTTTTTTTTTATATAGAAATTTCAATTT
Organism: Gonioctena quinquepunctata; assembly: GCA_018342105.1. NCBI lineage: Eukaryota > Metazoa > Arthropoda > Insecta > Coleoptera > Chrysomelidae > Gonioctena > Gonioctena quinquepunctata. The sequence continues at coordinate 21,847 of JAFIRS010004642.1, forward strand.
TTTATGCTGCATTGCCGGCTCTGCCATGAATTTTGCTCTCAAATGAAGAATGTGTGTAGATGAGAGTGGGAGGAGATACTAATGGACAATAGACCAACACACAACACAACTGAGCACTAACGTTTCATTTTTCTTCTTTCAAAAAATAGCTGATTGTTATAACTGAATGCGGCCTGCGGCCGCCCCTTAGTTTGTCCGCCCGCGTGCGGTGCACGCGCTGCACACCTGCTAGGATCGGCCCTGCCCACGAGCCAGATAGGCCGTGGCAAATTATTTCTATACAGTATCGGAAACAATATATCTGGGGTATAGATAGAAATCTACACGAGCAACAAGGAACGCAATGATATGATAATACCACATAAACAAGAGAGACGCAATGCTGTACGGACCTCCTGTTACCCCACCCGAAGCATTAACTGACCACGTGGCAATGCGACGCAGCGCACAGCTCGACTCATTCTTGCCGAGCCGTGGTTGCGAAAACTAAGACCGTGACAATTATTACCTTTTGAAACATTCCGCCTATTTACACAACCGCAGAGAAAGTACAATAGATTCGGCTATTGTTTGGCCCAAAATGGTGGTTTGTTCGAACATTCAATAAAATAATTCCATACACAAAATATTTCATTTGGTTTGTCTTTTCTTGTGAATATTTTTTCTCTCCATTCAAGAAATAATTGTTTTTCTGTAAGAAATAAGTTTTTTGTTTTTATTGTCTTACAGAAATATCGTTTGCTTTTGTTTATGTTTGAGAATTTTCTTTTATTATCGCGGCCACCACGGCATCAAAGATATTTTGATCTACCTGTCATCCGACAGATAAAATTGAATCAATGATTCAGTTCAATTTGTTCCAATTATCCGAGGTGAAATTATCGTCAACAATTCTTCTTCATTGCAGCGCACACACTCTCCCGACTGCAGCTGGTATGATACTGACGTCCTGAGCTGACCGCCCTGATTCCCCTATCTCTGTATCGTGACGTAAATATCCCTTCCTCGAGCGAGTCGAGGAGAAATTGTAATGCTCTCTCAACATATAGCAAGCTATTCTTTACGCTCTCATGAAACCACCATACCCAAGATAAATACTTTCCGATACTGTAGATGTTATGGGCCCATATCCTGCTACTTCAGAAAGAAATAAATATCTTATCTTGGCCACCAACTGTTTTTCTAAATGGGTAGAAGGGCGTCTAGTCCCAAAGGCAGACCAAACGGCGGTGACTAGGTTTTCATGTGAAGAAATTTGTAACCTTTGGGGTTATCCCCAATTAGTAATCAGTGACAGTGCAGCCCAATTTAAGGGTAGGAAACTTGAGGAATATTGTGGGAAATACCGGAGAGAACTGAAGTTCTCGACGGTGTTTCACCAACAAGCCAATCTCGTAGAGAGGCGTGCTTAGGAGGTAAAAAAGATTATTCGAGCTGCCCTCCCCGGTGAAGCAGAAGCGCAGTGGGGTGAACAAATCCCACATGTGTTACATTGTTTACGAACGCGGAAGAATGCGTCAACCGGCGTTTCGCCGAGTTATCTATTACTAGGCTATGAATTGCCGAAACCTGGCGAATGGGCTACGCCAGCTCAGCGGAGAAGGATGGGGGATTGGTCGCGCGACAGGTTCGTGTAGATGCGGCCAACGAACAAGCGCAAAAGTATAGGGATAAACTTTTCCCTCGCCGAGATGATCCTTGTGTGACATTTGTAACCGGCCAGTGGGTATTGTGCCGCAATCACAAACAAACACAGGAAATTTTGGCCAAACATGGGTAGGGCCCTATCAAATTGAGAGAAAGGCCGGCAAGAGTTGTTACGTGGTTCTGAAAGGCGGTGCCGAATGGAACGTTCAAGTTAATGATGTACGGGTAGCACCTAGCCCTCGGGCTGGGCAAGCGGAAATAGACCCTCGGCCACCTCCGGTTGAAGAACCAAATGAGAATCCTAGGCGGCAAGTTTTGGGAGTGTAGACAATTTCCAAAAATTTTGTATATAGTGCCGTGTCCCAAATGGGAAACCCCATAGTTGTCATCATATTTTTACCTGTACATAGTGCCGCGTCTCGAACGAGAATATTTTCCTCCATGGGTATAGTGAACCCGAATTTTTGTATACATCCTTGTCATGTCCGTGAGTATATTGAACTCCAATTTTCGCCACAGCAAAAGTATAGTGAATTTTTAGAATTAGTACCATTTTTATATAAATAAGTAAAGTGTTTTAGGACGTATAGGTCCTCAGAGAAATGAAGTATTTTTATTTTTACTCCATTAGAACATAAAAGTTGAAAAGATGAGACAAGAAGTCTGAATATATGTTAGGGATGTGATATTCCCCTAGTCAAATTTTAAAGAAAAAATTGATAGACATGGGCTCTCGAGATCGAAGATAAAACCCTAGACGTCCCGTTAGAACAGGAAGTTCGGCGATGAGCAGTATTAATGATAAATGAACCATATCAGGGCCAATATTAAAGGTTTCAAACTAGACATATAAAAAGATCTTTTCTAAAGTCAAGAGAAGTTTTTATACAAGTTCATTTTTAAATTTGTTCTATTTTTGTTAAGGAAAACTAAATGTTGAAGTTCATTCTATTTTATTTTGTCTAGAATAATTTAGGTTTTCTTATTCGAAATCGGAAATTGTCTAAACTCACAAGATTTCCGCTTCAGTGTTCTCCTCCTCCATTAAAAATATTATAGGATAGCTTGGAGCTCGTATCGTAGTTTAGTTTTATCACACCCTCTGAGATAGAGCTGGCCGGAGGTGTATTTTGCGTGGGGCTTTCAGAGCTATTTAAAAATTAATCCTGAAGTTTCTCAAAGTCAAGAAAATCTGGCATTTTCAACTCCAGCAATTTCGAGGTCTAATGGGCCTGAAAAAGCACAAGTAACTTATAGTAATGAAGCAATAGCGATAAATGCAGGCTTAAATAATGGAATAGAAAGAAAACGAGATATTTCGGGTAACGAGATGCCTGAGAAAAATACTCGAGAGTGCAGTAATGAATTTTCAGACAATATTGCAAGGGCAAATATCACCACAGGATTTGATAGTAGTTCTGGGCTAAATTCTTTGTATGAGGAGCGAACCCACGTGATGGGGAAGAACAGCGAAAATTTTAATCTCGAGGGAAATTTTGCACAAACACAAAGGCGGGTGTCAGACATTTTTCAAGTTCCTAGTATGGAATCAAATCGTAGTGTTTTGAGGTTTGGAGAACCAAATCCACAACTCGCCTCGACGGTGACGATGCCCAGTCAGAGGCAAGAGTTATTTCACCGATAAATCGGTCTTTTGCAGTTTCGAGGCCGCAAATGCAAAACTGCTGGCGCCCTAATCAAGAAATTCAGGAAAGAGCTGATTTCTTTCAAAATAATGTTAGTCATAGAGATGATGAAATTCCTACAAATGATATGGATCGTAGAAATAATAGATTTTTCGAGAACAATAATGTTCAAGAAAATAATTCCATGGAAAAGCTTGCAGCTTTACTATTGCAAAATATGAATAGCGTAAAAAATTTAATACTCAAAGATTGCCAAAATATTCGGGCACGGATACCGAGAATCCTTATTTTTTTCTGACTAAAATCGCAGATGAGTTGACGAAGCATCGGATACCACGAGACGAGTGGGTCTCTTTCGTCCGATGCCAACTAAAAAGTCTATATTTCGTGGGAGTTTTTAAAGCCAGATTTTTTGCGAGATGATAGCCAAGAGTGTGTCGCTCGTTTAACTAGCAAATTTTACGGTCGGTCGCAAGCGAAAAATTAACAAGTAGATATATTCATAGCGGAAAATTAGCTCTTGCTTACAGACTCGTTCCGAATTTTTCGGAAAAGGAAATCATATTATTGATTATTGAATTATTGCTGCCACAAATTCGTAGCCATTTGAGGGGGACAATGCTATTCGATATTGACCAACTATTTTTTTTACTGTAATGTCACTATGTGTTCACTCTTTAGTATTAGTTAGTATAAGTTAGTTCATAATTCATATTATCATATCACCAAATATTCCTAACCTTTATTTTACATAAATTTCATTAATCTTTAATTTCAAATTATACCTACAACTTAGTTGATATAATAAATACTGACGGGGAGCAATCAAAGGCTTCTGCCTCGTTTCAAAATTTCCCGCGAAAATCAACAGTTGAGGTGACACCTACATGCCTCGAAAGGACAGAACAGCTCGAACGGCGAGATAGAGCGAATCGGTATTTTCAAATGAAGATGATAGCAAACTCCTAATCGCAAAACTGTGTGTATTTCCACGTTTCCAACTGAGATCAACCGGAACGAACTGGAAAAGATAAAAGGAAGAAAATTCCTCTGGTAAGTGTTTCTCTCAACTGTCGCAAATATTTCTTAGTTTATTAAATTACAAAGTTCACTCGTAACCAGCGTTTCACCCAACATTTTGGCACCTTCGAGCCAAGGATAACGCTTCTCACTACCTTTTATTGCTCCCCAGTCAGTTGATTATTCAATTTTTCCATAATAATAATAATAATAATAAAAGGAACTTTATTGAACCGAACCAAAATTCAATTCGATAGGCTATCGACCGAAGTCCTTCTGCCTTTCTCCATTCGATATAATCGCAATTTTTTTTCGCAAACATTCATAAAGTGTACACTTATTTTATTTCTCGTTCATAAAAACCGCGTTTACAGTCCACAGGTTGCTCGCAAAAAACCAAGCTTGAAGTTCCGTGTTTTTTGGCCATCAGAAGCAGTGCTTCTTTGAACGGTACAGGGACATAGGCGCACCAAAGACAGTACTTATAATTTTGATTCAGCTATTCATTTCAAAATGTCTAGTACCGCAAATAAAATCAAACAATATAAGGCCTTACGCCAAATGAATATCAACCAAATGAATGAACTAAAAGGAGTTGCGGATAGGGCTTCTGCCAATGACAAAACCGCTAAAATTCAGTTCACAATAATGTATCAGCAATTCGAATCGATTAATTCAGATTTCAAAAAACAACATCAATCTCTGATATCTCTAATTGCCATTCAGGAAGGTGAAGATCTACAGGTCGAAGAAAGCATACGCAAATCGTTCGAATTTGACGCATCATATGTCTATGCAATTTATCTTACTATGTTCGAATCTCCAGATGATGCCAACCCCGATCAGACCGCCTTAATTTCTAACTCATCTCGTCCAAATGTCAAACTGCCAAAAATTGAGATTCCCAAATTTTCAGGTGATATAAAACAATTCAAAACATTCAATGATATGTATACATCACTTATTCATGAAAATGGGAGTTTATCGCCAATTGAAAAATTCAATTATCTCTTATCTTTTCTACATAGTGAAGCATTAGCTTTAGTTCAGCGCACACAACTATCAGCGGGTAATTATCAATATGCTTATGATTCGTTAATCTCACGATATGATAATCCTCGAATGATCGCATTTGCTCACATTCAAGCCATTGATAACGCACCAATTATCACAAATTCAAAAAATCTCAAAGCCTTTCAAGATCTCGTCAATATTTTTAGTGAGAACCTTGCCGCTCTTAAAAATCAGGGTTTCAACGTTGAAGATTGGAATTTTTTATTATTTTACCTTTTCTGCAAACATTTAGATGATGATATCATCACTAGATTCGAATTGGAGGAAGCATCTCCAAAAATTCCTTCTTTTGAATCCATAAAAAAGTTCGTCCTAAAACAGTGTAAGGCTGTAGAAACCGTTAAATATGCATCTTCGGTTAAATTTGAAAATAAAATTAAAATTTCATCCATTCATTCTAACGCATTTAATCGCACAAAACAAACTCCTTCATTTTTCTCTAACTCAAATAACTCTCAATGCAATCTATCTATAAGGGTGACCACAACATTTATAGATGCTCCCAGTTTTCTAACAAATCTCCAACCGAACGTTTGCAAATCGCAAAGAGTAACAATTGGTGTACTAATTGTCTTAGTAGTCAACATATTTTCAAAAACGGCCAGTCTTCGAACAAATGTCGGTATTGTAAGGCATTTCATCAATCATATTTACACATTGAGAGCAAAAACTCCCGTTCCTTTTCCAAAATCGGGACGCCACTGGCCAGAACGTTTCAGTAGTAAGTCAGAATCGCGCAAGTCCTAACCCAAATTTGAATCGTATGGTGACCGATCCAACTGGCGACATTGCTGCTACCAATTCACAATCACAATCATATCAGGAAACAAATATTTGTGGAGTGGTTTCGTCGCCTACCAGAGTTCTTTTATCCACGGCACTTGTTGATATTTTAGATGCCTATGGAAATTATCAAACTAGTTATATTACTCAAAAATGTTTTAAACGGCTGGGTTTATCACGTTTTGATTTTTCACTTTCCATTCAAGGGTTGAGTAACATGCAAGAACGGACTTCTTCAGGTGGAGTAACTTGCACCTTGAAACCAGTGGGAAAGCCATTCCCAAAAATTAATATAGATGCGTTTATACTTTCAAAGTTATGTGCAGATATGCCACAAAATTATATAAATAGCAGTGCCTTTTCGTACTTTTCAAATTTAACATTGGCGGATCCTAATTTCCGTAAACCAGGTTCTTTTGATTTACTTATTGGTGCAGATGTCTTTCCTTACATATTACAAGAGGGTCATTTGACGAGCGGTGTCAACGAACCTGTAGCTATCAATACGGTTTTCGGATGGATCCTCATGGGAAAATTTACTGATCAAATCTCAAATCAGGCTAACAGCATTTCACTCTTTACTATATCGGAAGATTCAATTTCCTTGGGAAAAACAATCAAAAGTTTTTGGGAGATCGAAGAATTACCCAAAAATGTATTTTTATCTCCAGAAGATAAAAATGTGAACAAATTTTTACCGATACACATTCTCGAGAGTCGTCCGGTAGATTTACTGTTAATTTGCCTTTTAAAAATTCGTGTCCTCATTTGATGTTGACAATTCACGTTCGCTAGCTTATCGCCATCTGCTATCGCTGGAAAGACGTTTGGCCGCACAATCGTCCATTCATTCTCAATATTGTGCTGAAATGAAAGAATACTTAGACAATGGCTATATGGAAGTGATTTCCGAAAATAATAAACCTGAAAGTTGCTACTATATTCCACATCATGCCGTTGTCAAGTCTCAAAAAATACGCATAGTTAACGATGCATCTGCAAAACTTCCATCAGGACTTTCTTTGAACGATACTCTTCTCACTGGTCCAAAATTACAAAATGACATTGTTTCAATAATTTTAAATTTTCGCTTGCATAAAATAGTTTTCACATGCGACATTAAATCAAATATTTGTTACCGAACCTCATCAAAATTTTCAACTAATTCTATGGAGATTTTCGTCAAACGAACTTGTTAAACAATATAAATTCAAACGAGTGCTTTTCGGACTTGTATGTTCTCCATATTTGGCAAATAGAACAATTAGACAGTTAGCTATTACAGAAAAATAAAAATATTCTCTCGCGTATCACATTCTTGAAAATGACATTTATGTCGACGACATCCTCACAGGGTGTTCGGATATAGAGAGCACAATTAATTTACGTAACGAACTCGTAGATCTACTTAAATGTGGGGGTTCTCGGAAATGGGCAAGTAACTCACAGTATGTATTATCCGACTTACCCAAATCGCATATTTTACTAGATCCCTTGTCTTTCGATTCAAATGATGACAGTCTCAAAATTTTGGGATTACAATGGAAACCATCCCTAGATATCTTCAGGTAGATTTACAAGAAAGAAGTTGCACTAAACGTAACATTCTATCTGATATCGCTAGGATATTTGACCCCCTTGTTTTCTGAGCGCAATCACAGTGAGGTGCAAAATTCTCATGCAAACGTTATGGACTCTAGGTCTAGATTGGGACGAGTCCCCTCCCATTGAAATAATTGAATTTTGGTCAAAAGTCAAATCCGAACTCTCACTTTCATCTGAAATCAAAATTCCACGACTTATCTCAAATAATGGAGACGCTTGCGCATATCAACTTCATGGGTTTTGCTATGCCTCAGAAAAAGCATATGCCGCAGTTATATATATATTTTAGAAATAAATGAATTTAATTCCAATACATTCTTCGTTATAGCAAAATCCAAGGTTGCTCCTCTCAAACAAATTTCAATTCCTCGCTTGGAACTCACCGCTGCGACTCTTCTCGCTGACTCAATGTCCTACATAATAAAGGTTTATGAAAAAATATTCTTTTTTTCACAAGTTTTCTGTTGGTCAGATTCTACCATTGCGTTAACAAGGATTCGTTCTCCACCTCATAGATAGAAAACATTCGTTAGTAATCGTGTGGCCCGAATTCAAGACAAAATTACTCCTCAATATTGGAGACATATAGATTCTCAAGACAATCCCGCGGATTGTGCGTCTCGAAGTGTTATGCCCTCACAACTTTCAAGTAATAGCCAATGGTGGACATGCCCTCATTGATTATGTCGATCAGATTCAAATTGGCCAGCAGATAAATCAAAGCTAGTTCAGCCACGAGAAGCTATTTCCTTTGAAGAAAAAACCAATTCTTTCATGTCAATTGTCGATGATAACTTTATACATATTCTGATTAACAAATTTTCCTCTCTTTCCAAGATATTAAAAATTACCGCCTTCGTTAACCGCTTCATTGCTAATTTAAAGAAGAGAGAGTCGCCCAAGAAGAATTTTTTAACAATATTCGTGATTAATTATGCTCTACGTTGTTGTGTTAAATTCATACAAAATGAATGTTTCTCCGACATCATAGATTCTCTACAAAAGAAAAATCAATTTCAAAATCTTTCAGAAAACTGAACTGTTTCTTAGATACTGATAATATTTTAAGAGTCGGAGGTCGACTTTCAAAGGCCACGCATTTTTCTTTTGAACAAAAACATCCCGCTATTTTACCCTGCAACCATCATATCACTAATCTTCTCATTGAATATTTCCATAAAATATATTTACACCCAGGTAATCAAACCCTACAATATTTAATCATGCAGCAGTTCTGGATTCTTTCTCCAAAAAGGGCAATAAGACGCGTACTTTCTTCTTGTCATAAATGTTGGCGTCTCTCCCCAAAGCCTTATCAACCGCCTATGGGAGACCTTCCTAAATCACGTATTTCGCAAATAAAACCCTTTTCTTGTGTCGCAGTTAATTATGCTGGACCATTTTCAACGACCTTTGGGAGAATTCGCGGCGTAAAAAGTACCAAATTCTATATCTCTATTTTTGTTTGTTTCGCTACTAAAGCTATTCATCTGGAGTTGGCCTCGGATCTATCAACGGACTCCTTTTTAACAGCCTTCAGGCGTTTCATAGCACGTAGGGGACGTTGTACAAAGCTTTTTTCAGATTGCGTATCGAACTTCGTAGGAGCTAATAAGGAAATAATTAATTTATAAAAAAATGTCGCGGAAACTGAGGCAATAGAATGGTGTTTCAATCCTCCTTCAGCTCCTCACTTCACTGGTTTAGCGGAAGCGGGAGTAAAGGCAGTTGAAACACATTTAAAACGCGTCATAGGCGATCAAATTCTCACTTTCAAGGAATTGTATACAGTACTGGTTCAAGTGGAGTCCCTGCTTGATTCTCGTCCTTTGAGTTCAGATCCGAACGACTTATCCGTATTAACTCCTGATCATTTCTTGACTCTGGAACCTTTGTCAGCCTTAGCAGATCCAGATTTTTCACACCTGAAATTGAATCACCTGAACCGCTGGCAGCATCTGATTCGCATGAGAGACCATTTGTGGTCACGGTATCGCTCTGAATACATGCATACACTGCAACAAAGAGGAAAGTGGTTGGAACTCACTTTCCCGATTCGCATTGGCACTATGGTGCTTATTAAAAATGAACTTACTCCTCCACTCAAATGGAGTTAGGGTAGAATTGTGGAGCTTCACCCTGGTTCTGACGGAGTTTCCAGAGTTGCCACAATTTTAACGAGAGGCGGTGAGATAAAGAGACCTTTGGTGAAGCTATGCCCCTTACCGTCTCCGCCAATCGAATAAAGAAAATATACCAACGTATATTTTGGTGGGCAGTCAGATGGTTGCTCCAGTATCTGAGGAAAGACGAGCATATGAAGGATATCAACACACGGATATTAATTATGAAAGATGCTCTGATAAAAGCATTTGCAGTTGTGATAAAATAACTTTGGTCGGAAGATTTGTCTGATAGGGTGGTGAATACTGTTTCTTTGAAATGTCAGATTCAAATATTCACACCTCGCTTCATGGGGTATGCTCAACAGGCGCCCAAGAATTTCTCAGATATTCATTGGAAGGTCTGCAAGAATATATAAACAGAGTGATAGAAAAGCCCAAACCTATCTTGATAGAAATTGATGAAAAATGGAGCCACCATGAAAAGACACAGGAGTCTTGGTCAAGATATCTAAGAATGGACAACTCCAGAATGGTTGATTACTTTGTTGGTCAACTGAAATCATCGTTGAACTGTACTTCTTGTGGCCATTGTTCTGTCTCTTTTGACCCTTCCTGGGTATTAGTTAGTATGAGTTAGTTCATAATTCATATTATCATATTTCCAAATATTCCTAACCTTTATTTTACATAAATTTCATTTATCTTCAACTTCAAATTATAACTACAACTTAGTTGATATAATAAATACTGACGGGGAGCAATCAAAGGCTTCTAGCAACATTTCAAAATTTCTCGCGAAAATCAACAGTTGAGGTGACACCTACAGGCCTCGAACAGAACAGCTCGAACGGCGAGATAGAGCGAATCGGTATTTTCAAATGAAGATCAACTGGAACGAACTGGAGAAGATAAAAGGAAGAAAATTCGTCTGGTAAGTGTTTCACTCAACTGTCGCAAATATTTCTTAGTTTATTAAATTACAAAGTTTACTCGCAACCAGCGTTTCACCCAACACTGTGGTTGTTATTCCCGAAAATAAAGCCCTGTTCTATTCTATTCTATTAGAGTTGTGTATCGGAATAGAAAGGGATATCGGTTCGTGTCGAAATTATGAGAATTTGAGGGGTCAAGGGTCAGATGAGGTTTTGTCACCTTGCCTACACTGCTCCGTAACCACCGTCGGACATAATTTTTTTTTGCTGGGTAAGTTCTGACCGCGCACATTCCCTGGAATGGGTGTGGCGGGACGGCCCCGTGCAGATGATGTCTGGAGGGGGTCGGGGGCGGATGAGACTTGGCTCCACTCCACTCCATACTGATCCAGGGTCGAATGGACCAAAACCGCCCGTGCGCGGTGAAGAGCCGCATCCTTCACGAGGTGGCCCCGATTTTGACAGAACACGGCGGATCTAGACTGGGAAGTCAAAAAACATTCCCCCCAAAGCCAAGGTTTGACCGCGCCGAGGGCTGCGTGGCATTTGGGGCAGTAAGTGTCATGAGCGAGTCATCTGGGATACCAGGCCGCCTCCCAGAATAAGAAGGCCTTTCCTCTGATAGGGGCTCTGCAGGGGGCGACAGCAAAGACCCCATTACTCGTGGGAATAACATGAAAAAAAAAATGAAAAACAAAAAGAACCAAGACGGCGGACTGAGGAAATACCCCTACCCGCAATTGAGGGGGTACCCTGAACAAGGACCAGAGACCACCCAGAGTAGCTCTTCGGAGCACTCTTTCGCTACACCCCCTGAGGTCACTCCACCAGTGACCTCAGAAAACACCCCAATGACGAGGGACTCCATCGAGCCCCTCGCCTCCACCACCAACACCTTCCTACCACCTCACCCAAACCCCCCTCAGAACCCTTTAAATGAAGCCGAGGAACGGCAACGGGCCTCGGTAACAGACCAAGCCCAACCAAAAACTTGGATACGGATGAAAAGGCCCAACTTATGTGAGGCCGCAAGAAAAAGGAGAAAGAAGGAACAGATGAAAAGGCTGGCGACCTCACAGAGGCCCCAGGCCCACAAAGAGCTGAACCTTCTGCCTACCAAGGAGGTTCTTCCGAAAGAGCTTCCGCAAATGAAAGGAATCCCGCATCCAAAAGGGGCAGGACTCCAGAAACAACCCCAGTGGACTCCAGAAGGGAAGTCAAACGTCCGAGGACCGGTAACCCCGATCAATGGAGGGCTGACTACTCGCAGATAGCCACTGGGGATAAATCCCTGCAACTGGTCATCACCCGTGAAAACCAAGCTGAAACTGGCTTCAGTGAGGACCAGCTGCTAGAGTTTTTAGACGCTGTGGGTGATGTCATTGCGGAAACTGAAATAGGATCCGCACCCCCACAGCTTCAGTCAACCAGACTGTGGCGAAGGCAGCTGTTGGTAACAGCAGCCAACGAAAACTCAAAAGAGTGGCTCGCCAGGGAACTCAAGAACATTGAGCCCTGGAAAGATGCCAATCTGGTAGTGATGGATCTAGCAAGGCTGAGGCTTCGCCGAGCCTTGATCTGGATACCAGGTAAAAGATTCTTGCCCAACCAGGACATCATAAAGAGAGTGGAAAGGCAGAATCCAGGTCTCGCAGGATCCTCTTGAGGATCTGGGAGATAAAAGAGGAGAAGCATAGCCTTCGACTCGTTGCAGGATTGGATGATGAATCCATAACCCTACTCAGCAGGGTTAAATTCCAACCCTACTACAGCGTCTCACAGGCAACTGTAACGGTTTTTGAAGGACCAATGGCCCAACAATGAAATCCAGGGAAAGCCCAGGGACCCTGGAACCCAAACCTGGGAAAAACCAACATCGAAACAGGAATCTCGAAAGATGCCTCTGATAGGGGGAGCGGGGAGGCAGTGGCTGAAACCTCGGGGGAGGGAACCAGAGAAACCGAAGCGGGCACCCTAGTTTTGCAAGGTGGAGGAACCCCAGCGGGGACCTCCGAGAAAACCAACATCGAAAGAACACCATCACCGATGAGTGAAGAGGGGCGAGATGCGGAAAACCTTGGAGAAATGATGGAGGAACCCGAAAGGGGACCTCTATCAGACTGAAGCCAGATCCAGCAAGCTAGGGGGGGGAGTGAAGAAATGGCCTTACAATTCAATGTCTGTTAAATTCCCACAAGTAAATCTACAACAAGGGAAATCTCCCACTGCCCTGCTATGCCGAAGGATCCTTGAATGGAAACTGAAAATTCTATTAATTCAGGAGCTTTGGGTATACCGGGGAAAAATTAGAGGCATGGGAATGGGCGGAGGAACAGCACACTACTGTGCCTCCGCCGATTCCCCCCGTGCATGTATATATACAAAAGGCATAGAAGTTTTCCCTGTCCCAGGATTCTGTACCAGAGACCTGGTGGCAGTGAAAATACTCGTGCACACCAAAGACCGCATTCGGGAAGTGGTAGTCTGCTCGGCGTACTTTCCGTACGGAAAAGCAGCTCCACCCGAAGAGGTCGAAACGCTGGTGAGATACTGCGAGGAGTCTGGGCTGGGTTTACTCATGGGATATGACTCGAACGCCCATCACATATTGTGGGGCAACGTAGACACTAATCCCAGGGGTAATACCTTGCTAGAATTCCTCAGCCAGCAACCTCGAAATAATAAACGAAGGTACGGTACCCACGTACTTCACACCAAGGAGGGAATCGGTGATAGACCTCACACTATGTACTTACTGAATGAAGTCCAGTCATGGAAAGTGTCACAGGATGAGTCCCTATCGGACCATCGACACATTCTGTTCAAGATATATAACAGAAAGTATACAGAAATCCACGGGCCACCAAATAGGCCTTCTTTCGAGAGGAACTAAAAGGCAGGCTCATAGGATTACTGTCAAAGTACGGGAATGGAGCCGAGATAGATACCGCAGTGGGGTACCTAAACAAGGCGATAGTTTCCTCGTACGAAAACAGCTGCCCTCTCAAAGAGAGAACAGACAATGCAAGAACGCCCTGGTGGATCTCGGAAATCGAGGACCACCGGAGGAAAACAAGAAAGCTTTTATCTGAACAAGGTGAAAAGAACGCAGGTACGACTCCACTGGGACAACTATAGATCTGCCCAGAGAGAGTACAAAAAAGCCATACGGCAATCCCAAAGAGATAGTTGGCGAGCCTTCTGCGGGAACATTAACACAATTTCCTCAGCAGCAAGGCTCTGCAAAATTCTTTCAAAAGATCTGGGGAAGGGAGTGGGTACACTGTCCCTACCTGATGGGAAGGAAACTACATCAGCGGAGGAGACTTTACAACACCTGATCTCCATACACTTCCCTGAATCAGAACCGACCACTCTGCCACCCTTAAGGACGAGCCCTATGAGAAAATCTCAGATGGACTACAAAACGGCCTCAAGAGTGGTAAGGCATGAGAAGGTAAGATGGGCTGTAAAATCCTTCTCACCTTTCAAATCACCAGTGGAGGATGGCATATTTCCGGCTCTCCTCCAAGAGGGACGACTGGATAGCAATATCCTCCTGATCATGAGGATACTTCGATCATGTCTGGCCCAGGGCTACATACCAGAGGCATGGAGGCCAGTGAAGATCGTATTCATTACAAAACCTGGGAAAACCGACTACTCCCAGGCCAAGGCGTACCGACCTATCAGCCTGACATCCTTTCTCATGAAAACGCTCGAAAGGCTGGTAGATCGGCACATCAGAGATCAATCGCTGCAGTGCAACCCACTGCACGAGCAACATATGCCTACCAAGCAGGAAAACCAACGGACACAGCTCTCCACCACCTTGTATATAGGATAGAGAGAGTACTGGCCAGTGGACAGTCCGTACTGGCCAGTGGACAGTCATCGACATTGAAGAAGCTTTTGACAATACGTCATTTGAATATATCTGCCACGCTGCGGTGCGGCACGGAATCGATCCCACCCTTATTAGGTGGATCAAAGCTATGCTATCACAACGAGTGGTAACAGCAGAATTGCACGGGAGAACCGTAGCTGCTAAAGTATCGAGGAGGAGTTTTATCACCCCTAGTAGTAAACGAGCTTCTCACAGAACTGAATGAGTCAGGACTGTATACACAAGCGTATACAGATGACTTGGTCATGTTGGCTCAAGACCAACTGGTAAACCTGCTAGGAGAAATCATCATGACAGCTCTTGGCAGAGTAGAACAGTGGTCCCAAGTAGCACACAGAGGTCATAATTCGGTTGTACAGACGTCTACTATTAGACCTTTCGCAAAAGTCCATGACTTATGTCTTGTAATATGCTGAGACGTCGCTATGTATGCCAATACGACAAGAAGGCACACTCTTGCGACGTCACATCGACGTTATAAAGTAGTGGTAATGACTTGCCAATATAGACTTATATAAGCCAGTCGCAAAAGGGTCGTTCTGTGGTCTTAGTGTAGTCATTATATCATTATGCATGAAGGTCATAATCTTTCTAATATAGTATTACAATATGTATACCATATCAAGAGATTTTATATATCAATATAATATATAAGTCAGCCTTCCTTTACATGTTCATGATACTCTGTGACCATGATAGTTATCGAGATAAAAATGATTTTCATTTATGTGTCTTTGAGAATTGTGCTGATACTCTAGTGACCAAGCAAATCCATGTTTACGATCAAAGTCCAATTTACTCACTTAAAATTCATGCGCCTCGAAAATGAAGAGAGATAAATATTTATTTTCATTTCAGAAAAAATATATTTCATCAATTTTTCTCATTAATCGTTGAAATATGTAGACCATATTACGAAAGATACTTAATTAGCACATCTCCAATGATTTTTAAATTGATATAACACCCAAGGACCCATATTTTTTGTTTTAAATATTTTTGTTCCAATATGGCTACCAGAATGATGTTATCAATCAATCGAAAAACATGGATGCCGTCCTTCTAGTGTCGAAAAGTTGTAATTACTCCGGTAGGTACTATCGTAGAATAGTTTACGAGTGTCTCAAAGACATCGCAATAACTTACATAAAAAAGTTGTAATGTAGTCGCTATGACCACAAGTAGCAAGTTTTGTTGTACTAACGTCGTAACGCTATCAAAACAGAAGAAGATATACACTGAGTGCATAAGCATTCCGCTAGTTCCGCCTAATGGAAAACGCTAAAAATAACTGATATTTACAATAGAGGTTATGTTGATGTTGAACATTTAAATATTTTTTATTTATCACTCGAAGTGCACATACATATTATTTATGTCTTTCCTCGTTGTGAAAACAATTGAAGGAACTGGATGAACTTCATTTTTTTACAGTGTCCCGATAGACTGATTAATTATTTCAGATGTTAATTTTGGGATAGGCACTCATCCTTCCTCTTTATATTTTTCTATAAGATCCAGTTCTCTTGTAAGGCAGATTGGATTTTTGTTTTGGCATTTCAATCATTCATACGGAACTGAATATTCCACATACATATATAACCCAATATACCTATCCAACAAAAATAACATAACCAACAAAAATAATCCAACCATAGATACATAATGTAATAATTACGACCAAAGTTCATCAGTTGATAAAACTACATTACATGAGTACAATATGTAGTCGTAGGAACGTTTCAAAAATCTATTCATTAGAACCACATATGTTCATTGTCATAATAACCTCACAGCAACTGGTTTTAAGTTCTACTCAACGACACATACAATTTATTTACATATAAACCACAGTACAACTTCATCTCGAGAATTCTTTATTGTACTCCCGTTATATCTACTACACGACGTCATAGCAACGCCTGAAGGTTATAAAACGCACATTAACTTTTTTGTTCTAAAACATACCAATATGTGGTCTTTAAGACGGTATAATAAGTCATTATGTTCATTTTATGACTCTGTGCTACTGGGGGTGTTCTGCCGGTGGGCTGAGAGTAAACCCGGAAAAAGCGAACTTGGTACTCTTCACCAAGAAACGCAAAATAGGAACTCTTCCAGAGATACTAATATCAGGGAAACAGCTTCCGTATAAAGCGTCGACCAAACACCTTGGAGTCATCATAGACTCCAAGCTGACCTGGAACGAACAGATTGAAAATCGAACCAAGCTACCTGCTCCTACTGGGCATGCAGAAGAGCCTTCGGCAACACGTGGGGCTTGACACCTAAAACCCTACCTGGATATACCCGGCGATCATTCGCCCGATACTAACGTATGGATCCATCATTTGGTGGACCAGTACTACAAAGGGCAAGTCCAGAAATGAACTTGATGAAGTACAACGACTAGGAATAACAGGTGCCATGAAGACCACGCCTACTAGAGCTCTAGAAGTTCTACTAGGACTACCACCTCTGCACCTTGTCATTGAACATGAAGACATGCGTGCTGCATACAGACTCAAAGGCGCAAGCCAATGTATCGGTACTGAGGCAGACCATGGACACTCAGCTATCTGGAACAGGGCTAAGAAAGGATGTCCAGTCCTATTAATGGAAAGAGACAGTACCCCGCCTGTTCTGGATTTTAGAAAAGGTCCCAATATAACCATCCCCACAAGGAAGGAATGGAAAGACAATGCGCCTGATAGACCTCCAAACCATGGATCAACCTGGTACACAGATGGATCAAGATTTGGAGGAATGTCCGGCGCAGGGGTCTACGAAGAAGGAACAAAGAGAGAAATCTCAGTTCCCTTAGGCAAAAATGCCTCAGTGCTCCAGGCTGAAGTATATGCTATACTCACATGTGTCCATGAAAATCTCGATAATAAAAGTCGAGAGCCTACTGCCATCTACTCGGACAGCAAAGCTGCTATTATGGCGTTAGGCGCAAATAGGATTGTATCCAAACTGGTGTCCTAGTGTAGAAACGCCATATCAAAACTGAAAATTATATGTGACAGTACCAAGGCACCTGAAGATATAAATAACTTTAAAAAACTCAGGAAAGACTACAATGCGCAACTCAGACATGCAAAAAAATCAGCAAATGATTCATATATTACTGAAGCTGAAAACAAATCTAAGGCTAGCTGGAACATTGTAAATTTTCATAGAAACAAAACCAAACAAAGATGTTTATCAGAGAAATTAACTGAAAATGATTTTAATAATTTTTTCTCAAATATAGCTGCCAATATTGTAAATTCCCTACCTAATCTGCCTATCTCTGAATTGGTGAACTTTAGAAATTTTCCCTCTCCTGGGTCATCATTCTTTTTAACTCCTGTTACATGTGATAAAGTACAAAAAATCATTAAATCATTGAAAAATTCAGTTTGTCCGGATATCAATGGAATAAATAGTCAAATTATTAAGGAAACCCAGGATATTATTCTTGTCCCATTTACCAATTTGATAAATCTAATCTTTTAATCAGGTAATTTTCCTAACATCTTCAAATATGCAAAAGTGATACCTCTCCACAAAAAAGGAAATCAAGAAATTGTTGATAACTACAGACCTATTTCTATTATGTCTCTTTTAAAAAATTAATCAAGAAAAGACTCATCAAATATTTCGAGATCAACAATTTTTTTTGCAGTTATCAATTTGGCTTTCGCAAAAATTGTTCTACCACCGATGCTACTATGATTGTTGTCAGAGGCATAGTTGAGGGTCTTGAAACGGGGAAGGTTGTGGAGGTCACACTACTGGACTTCTCAAAGGCCTTTGACTGTGTTTCCTACAGCATTATACTCGAAAAACTGTCATATTATGGTGTAAGAGGTACTTCTTTGGGTTTAATTGAAACTTACCTGAAAAATCGTTTCCAGAGAGTTTTTTACAACAATACATTTTCTGAGCTGAGACCGATTGACATAGGTGTACCGCAAGGATCGGTTTTGGGCCCGCTTTCATTTGTTATTTACATCAACGATTTTTACAATTATATGAAGCCATGTCACATTGTACTATTTGCTGACGAAAATCCTTGATATACTCTTCTATGAATTATTCATCTCTTGTTGATAAATCTATCGAAATACATGAAAAAGCGGAGCACTGGCTCAGTGTCAACAAACTCATGATAAATAAGGAAAAATCACAAAACATGATTATTTCTATGGCCTCGCCGTCACCTGAATTCCAGTGTGTCAAATCATTGGGTTTCACTTTGGACAATAGGCTAAATTGGTCAAGCCACATTTCAGGTTTGAAAAGTAAACTATCGAGTGCCTTATTTTTACTTCGGCAGCTGAAACCAATAACAAATTTTACTACATTGAAAATAGTATTTTGCTCACTCATTCAATCTCACATTTCTTATGAAATTTCACTCTGGGGAAATTCTAGTGATGCCCAATGCATTTTTATATTACAGAAAAAAGCTCTGAGAATTCTTTCTGGAATCGGTTTTAGAGATTCCTGCCGTGAATCATTCATCACTCATGAAATTATGTCGGTACCTTCTTTGTATGTTTACTCAAGCCTATTAGATATTCACAAAAGGGCTCCCTTGTTTCCCAAGCAAACCAGTTTACATAATCATGATACACGTAACAGCAATCTCATTAGACCCCAGTGTTTCGAACTGATGAAATCACAAAAAAACTAGTATGATTTCAGATTGTATAATGCACTACCTGCAAATATTAAAAATATGAATATGTTTTGTTTTAAACAAGTTATGAAAAAATATAAAAAAAACCTGTTTTTATCCCATTACAGAATATTTAGAACATGTTGAAAAGGGAAACATGCTCAATTGAATATTGATAGAAAGATTTTTCTGTGAATTGAAAAATCCACGATTGAAATGAAGTTATTTTTTGTGAATGTCTAACAGAAAACAACTACTTCCCCGGATAAAGCCACGCTGGACATTGAAGTACATCTGATGGATATTCTGAAAAAGCCCTAACTCAAAAGAAAAAATCTGAAATTGAAAATTTGCATTTTCATTCAGATAGTTATTTGATTTTTTATTCCAGTCTCAATTAAGAACTCATAAAGATGAATGAGGCAAAGAAGAATGTTTTCCAAAAGAGAGTACTCACCAGAAATCATTCGTAACATTGACGCAGGAGAGACATCGCATTCACTAGGTCTTCAATACATTTTTGTCGACGAAAATCTATTTCACGCTTCCACGATCATCAGGAAGACCGGAAGAAATGGGGAACACATTTTCAAGAAGCAATCCCACTTTGCAAAGATGGAAAAAGTTAGAATCATTTCTTTTGGAGAGACACTTTGAAATTAGTGTTTTCTGACATTAAAACCTGTCATGGAGTATGATAGATTGATTTGTTGAAAATATAAACAGGATGTTCATAAAGTCAGATGTGGAATCATCTGCGACTAAAAGATAAACCTTAGTCACTATCTTCCATCGTCAAGATAACCTCTTGTGGGGTATTCATGTTGAAAACATTCTCAATTGAATATTGATAGAAAGATTTTTCTGTGAATTGCAAAATCCACGATTAAAATGAAGTTATTTTTTGTGAATGTCTAACAGAAAACAACTACTTCCCCATCTAAAGCCACCCTGGACATTGAACTACATCTGATAGATATTCTGAAAGGGCCCTAACACAAAAGAAAAAATCTGAAATTGAAAATTTGCATTTTCATTCAGATAGTTATTTGATTTTTTATTCCAGTCTCAATTAAGAACTCATGAAGATGAATGAGGCAAAGAGAATGTTTTCCAAAAGAGAGTACTCACCAGAAATCATTCGTTACATTGACGCAGGAGAGACATCGCATTCACTAGGTCTTCAATACATTTTTGTCGACGAAAATCTATTTCACGCTTCCACGATCATCAGGAAGACCGGAAGAAATGGGAAACACATTTTCAAGAAGCTATCTCACTTTGCAAAGATGGAAAAAGTTAGAATCATTTCTTTTGGAGAGACACTTTGAAATTCGTGTTTTCTGACATTAAAACCTGTCATGGGGTATGATAGATTAATTTGTTGAAAATATAAACAGGATGTTCATGAAATCAGATCTGGAATCATCTGCGACTGAAAGATAAACCTTAGTCACTATCTTCCATCGTCAAGATAACCTCTTGTGGGGTATTCATGTTGAAAAGGAAAACATTCTTAATTGAATATTGATAGAAAGATTTTTCTGTGAATTGAAAAATCCACGATTAAAATGAAGTTATTTTTTGTGAATGTCTAACAGAAAACAACTCCTTCCCCGGCAAAGCCACGCTGGACATTGAACTACATCTGATAGATATTCTGAAAAGGCCCTAACTGAAAAGAAAAAATCTGAAATTGAAAATTTGCATTTTCATTCAGATAGTTATTTGATTTTTTATTCCAGTCTCAATTAAGAACTCATAAAGATGAATGAGGCAAAGAAGAATGTTTTCCAAAAGAGAGTACTCACCAGAAATCATTCGTAACATTGACGCAGGAGAGACATCGCATTCACTAGGTCTTCAATACATTTTTGTCGACGAAAATCTATTTCACGCTTCCACGATCATCAGGAAGATCGGAAGAAATGGAAAACACATTTTCAAGAAGCAATCTCACTTTGCAAAGATGGAAAAAGTTAGAATCATTTCTTTTGGAGAGACACTTTGAAATTAGTGTTTTCTGACATCAAAACCTGTCATGGGGTATGATAGATTGATTTGTTGAAAATTCAAACAGGATTTTCATAAAATCAGATGTGGACTCATCTGCGACTGAAAGATAAACCTTAGTCACTATCTTCCATCGTCAAGATAACCTCTTGTGGGGTATTCATGTTGAAAAGGGAAACATTCTCAATTGAATATTGATAGAAAGATTTTTCTGTGAATTGAAAAATCCACGATCAAAATGAAGTTATTTTTTGTGGATGTCTAACAGAAAACAACTACTTCCCCGGCTAAAGCCACGCTGGACATTGAACTACATCTGATAGATATTCTGAAGAGGCCCTAAATCAAAAGAAAAAATCTGAAATTGAAAATTTGCATTTTCATTCAGATAGTTATTTGATTTTTTATTCCAGCCTCAATTAAGAACTCATAAAGATGAATGAGGCAAAGAAGAATGTTTTCCAAAAGAAAGTACTCACCAGAAATCATTCGTAACATTGACGCAGGAGAGACATCGCATTCACTAGGTCTTCAATACATTTTTGGCGACGAAAATCTATTCCACGCTTCCACGATCATTCTAGACGCCGTGACGTCGTCTTATTTAAGCGTGCGAAGTTACCAAAAGTCAGTTAGTCTTGCTCAGTTAATCTGAGAGTCAAGTCGCCATATTTTGAGCTCTGCGCTGCGCTTCGTTGACTATTCATATTGGTGGATTTGCAGAAATAACTTGGACAAGTTGCACGAAATTCTCCGAATGGACATCTTATTCGTATCATCGATAGAGGATAGCTACGACTATCACGTACCATGATTATATTTCATGGTTATTTGAAGAGGTCTCCAGCCTACCAATTCTACCAAACTCATATTCATTATCAATCGTTTCTGCCAACAATAAGTTGGTTTCAAAAAGGAATTCGAAGCCCAAATTACGTAGTCTACGGAACGAGGGAGCAGAATAAGAATTTTATCAGTGTGTTTTTATTTGGATGCCATCCCCTGTCATTCCGCTACGTGCTGGTGATTAGCCATGACAGCCGAGCTGGTATTGGGGTGTCACCAGGTGTAGAAGGTCGTGCTTTTTTCAAGGTTTGGGGCCACGGAGTCTCATTCCACGCATGCTTGGATAAGCCGACCTCGAGGACATCTCCGGAGACGAGCGGGCACCACGTGTGACGGTGTTAGGATACACGTGGTGAGATAGGCGCGATATTTAAGTCTAGAAACAGTGTTGCGTAGGGTATTATGGACTCGTACAGCTTCCTATAGGTCCGCTCTCGAATGAAGGGGCATCGCAGGGTCCTGGAACTGAGCTAAATCATTTTCTCATGAATTACAGATTTCTCAGTCCAGTAGAGGCAGTCTTACTGATAAGACGTGTTTCAGCTAAAATTAGTGAAATGAGTACAGGGATCAATCGACTTTTGTGCTAAAATGTCCAGTGACAGTGATGGAGGTGACAGCTATTCTGAAATGGAGGTTGTTGATGAAGAAGGCAACTGGAATACGGTCAGGAAAAAATGAAAATCAAAAAGCCAACTGAAGAACACTGCAAAAAAAATAACATCACTCCAGACGAAATCAACAGAATTATTCTGGGGGAAAGCTCCCAGACTAATACAATACAATCAACCAGCCAAACCAAAAAACCTTCAACAAATAAAAACTTCCAATCCTACAAAAACGCTCAGATAATGCAGAGAATTTCCCAAAAGAAATATAAACATCTGTTCTCTATTGAAACTGATACAGGGGGGTCAAGATTAGCATTTTGCAATGTCTGGGAAAAACTATACCCCACATCGGATGATGAAATCATCAAAACAAAAATAGGCATACTTTTCAAAACCAACCAAGATAAAAAGAACATCTCTAATACTCTCGATAAAATGGTTCAATTGGGAAGAATCAGTAGTTTTCGAGAAACCTCTTCAAATGATAGAGCAACTATCACAAGCAACCCATCAACATCATACTCAGTGGTGATTGGTTCAGTGGAGCATGAACTTGAAGATATTCACATAAGTCAACACTTAAATCACCTCAAACTTGAACACCGATTCTGTAGAAGAATCATATCCCAGGCAACCAGAGAACCTACCACTCTTATTAGGATCATCAGTGAATCCCCGGATACCTCAGAATATCTCCTGGAAAATGGATTCTTCTATGAGTTCAGACACTACCCAGTATATCCCAGCAAACCACCAGCACCTACTCCCAAACCCTGCAATAAGTGCTCATCCTTCTCACACCCCACTGAATCCTGCAATACACCACCTAGGTGCCCTAAATGTTTTGGCCCACACTCTGTAAACAGGTGTACATCAACACTTCCTCCAAAATGTTCAGGTTGTGGCCTGGTCGTTCAAATGCCTAAAGAGACCAACAGCACCCATTTGAAGGAATCCCAAATGTCCAAGTCAAATCCCTCAATAAGAAATCTCATCAAGTCGCTGTTGAAAAGAAGGAATCATGGATCCACAATCCCATTACCATACACGACTTTGTTATATGTACATATGTCAACGAACTGAATGAACCCCGACATACTAATAGAGCTGAACTCCTACAGAAGCTCAGGAAAAGATTTATTGACAATTTCAATTTAGACTCTACAGCAGTATTTTCAGGTAGCCGGGTATATATTCTAATCTTCGACCGGGAAGTAGAAGATGCAATTTCTCCAACCTAACCAACAGACAGCACAAATAATATTCAGTATGTCAAGTAGAGCCATTAGTAAATTTATATACTGTTGCATAAACAGCTATCCACATTAGAAATACAACATTAACAACTATATAGAAAATAATGACATCGATTGCACCTTATTTGTTGAATCTAAAACAAAGGCTGACTCTGACACCGCATATCCATCATACAGCATAACGGTAACCCAATCCACAACAAAACTAGAGGAGGAGCATTGGTTCAAGCCCATCCCAGATTGAAAATTGGCAAAGCAAATCCACCCGCTCTAAATTGCCCACTTAACGAATGTATCCACTTTACAATTCCTTTTAAGAATGAAAAGCTTCCCGTTTTCCTAGTTTATATACACTCAACTTCCAGGATTTAAGAGAATATCTTCACAAAAGCCAGCCTTTGCAAATATTCTCTTATAGTAGGCGACTTCAACATCAATAATAGAGTAAAAAGGAGACAACTGAATAATTTCATACAAAATACCAATTTCATGAAAAAAGACACAGCACCAACATTCCTCATGCCAAACAATGTTGATAGTACACCAGATATTATTCTACATACATCCAATATTGCGCCCAACCTGCTTAATATAGAAGAAATTCCAGATTTGGGATCGGACCACTTGGGATTACAGATAACAATAGATTTTCAAGAACCAATAGTAGATACTGTAGTTGAACGATATAATTTCCACAAAACCAACGCAGACGAAGTTAACAAAGACTTACTAGAGTACCTCGCACTTGTTGACGGTCAAGAGATCTCCCCTGAACTCATTTCCAGCTTCAATGTGAACATAACTAGGTCAATTTTGAAACATACACCTAAATGTACATACCATTTCTTCACACACCAGCTACCACCCTTCATCTTGTGCCTCATCAAAAAAAAACGGAGGATGTACAGGGAGTATCTCATAACCAGAAATCCACATGCGAAAACAGAATTGAACCAGTACAATAAACACATTCAAACCCTCATCCAACAGTACCGAACACACAAATGGCTCAAAACATGTGAAGAAATCAATGAAAAAAAGGGAAAAACATACTGGCATGACATCAAAAAACTTTCAAAATTTCGTAATAAAAACAAAAAGAGTCAAACAATTGAAGAAAATGGGAAAACATATGAATCACCCGAAGAAAAAGCAGATATATTTGCAAGACATTTCCAAGATAGTTTTGGTGAGTCCACTGATGATAACTTTGACGAAGAGAACTATAACCTTGTATCAGAATGGTATGATACAAATATGAGTGAAACACCTCCACCAGAAAACCAGACCATCGAAGAGGATGAATAATATGAGATAGTGATGAAAGTTAAAAACACCACACCTGGTCACGACTACCTGTCTAAAAAAATGCTGAGAAACCTGGACGAACAGGTTCATAAATACATCATCAAGATTTATGAATTTTGCTTGACACGACACTTCTTTCCCACCGAATGGAAAACAGGTATCATCATAACGATACCCAAGCAAGGACTAGACCACTCAAAAACCAGCAATTATAGACCCATCACTCTTTTCCCAGTTCTTGGCAAAAACGGAAAAAATTATCAAAAATAGACTACAATCAGTTCTAGGGAATAGGATACCTGATTATCAGTTTAGATTCAAAAATGAGTGTTCAACATTACTTCCTCTCACAATCCCCACCAACAACATCGATACATCAAAACTCAACCGACAAAAATCTGCGTCTATTTTCCTGGACATCAATAAAGCCTTTGATAGTGTCTGGCTCAAAGGACTTATTTACAAACTCCACTCAATGGGGTGCCCAAGGCAGTTACTTTTTATAGTCAATTCCTTTGCTATCCAAAAGAAGACTTAAAGTTAAAGTGCTAAACGCAGCCCAAGTAGCACACAGAGGTCATAATTCGGTTGTACAGACGTCTACTAGACCTTTCGCAAAAGTCCATGATTTATGTCTTGTAATATGCTGAGACGTCGCTATGTATGCCAATACGACAAAATGGCACACTCTTGCGACGTCACATCGACGTTATAAAGTAATGGTAATGACTTGCCAATATAGTCGCAAAAAGGTCGTTCTGTGGTCTTAGTGTAGTCATTATATCATTATGCATGAAGGTCATAATCTTTCTAATATAGTATTACAATATGTATACCATATCAAAGGATTTTGTCGTTCTGTTATGTTAATTTTGATAAAAATTTTTTTATGTGTCTTTAAGAATTGTTCTGAAACTCTAGTGACCAAGCAAATCCATTTTTACGATCAAAATCCAATTCTACTCACTTAAAATTCATGCGCCTCGAAAATGAAGAGAGATAAATATTTATTTTCATTTCAGAAAAAATATATTTTATAAATTTTTCTCATTAATCGTTGAAATATGTAGACCATATTACGAAAGATACTTGATTAGCACATCTCCAATGATTTTTAAATTGATATAACACCCAGGGTCCCATATTTTTTATTTTAAATAGTTTTGTTCCAATATGGCTACCAGAATGATGTTATCAATCAATCGAAAAACATGGATGCCGTCCTTCTAGTGTCGAAAAGTTGTAATTACTCCGGTATGTACTATCATAGAATAGTTTACGAGTGTCTCAAAGACATCGCAATAACTTACATAAAAAAGTTGTAATGTAGTCGCTATGACCACAAGTAGCAAGTTTTGTAGTACTAACGTCGTAACGCTATCAAAACAGAAGAAG
This sequence comes from Gonioctena quinquepunctata, assembly GCA_018342105.1. NCBI lineage: Eukaryota > Metazoa > Arthropoda > Insecta > Coleoptera > Chrysomelidae > Gonioctena > Gonioctena quinquepunctata. The sequence continues at coordinate 48,685 of JAFIRS010004642.1, forward strand.
ATATACACTGAGTGCATAAGCATTCCGCTAGTTCTGCCTAATGGAAAACGCTAAAAATAACTGACATTTACAATAGACGTTATGTTGATGTTGAATATTTAAATAATTTTTGTTTATCACTCGAAGTGCATATACATATTATTCATGTCTTTCCTTGTTGTGAAAACAATTGAAGTAACTGGATGAACTTCATTTTTTTGCAGTGTCCCGATAGACTGATTAATTATTTCAGATGTTAATTTTGGGGTAGGCACTCATCTTTCCTCTTTATATTTTTCTATACGCTCCAGTTCTCTTGTAAGGCAGATTGGATTTTTGTTTTGGCATTTCAATCATTCATACGGAACTGAATATCCTACATACATAACACAATATACCTATCCAACAAAAATAACATAACCAACAAAAATAATCTAACCATAGATACATAATGTAATCATTACGACCAAAGTTCATCAGTTGTTAAAACTACATTACATGAGTACAATATGTAGTCGTAGAAACGTTTCAAAAATCTATTCATTAGAACCACATATGTTCATTGTCATAATAACGTCACAGCCAAAGATTATTGTTCTACGAACAAGATCCCTCACAGAACAGTTAGCGCGAAAATGAAATGAAATCCTTGAAATTTACTACAATGTTTACATGTCTGTCAAAAATCAGATGACTGCCCGATTTTTCTTGAAGATCTGGTGATTTTTCCAAAGTGATTTCTTCGTAAACGGCCCTTTTGGGATCTTGGAAACTTCCACGAAGGAAGAAGAAAAGGTAGGAAAATGGACTGATGTCTCTAGTCGATGAATTGACTTGAAAATTGAGGGCTTTGGAAAATTTTCCCGATGACATTGTTTCATTAAACTTTCCGATACAAACTATTACCAAGCCATTCACTGCCCATCTCTGCCGGACTATTACCTCTCTAACAACTAACAACCTAAACAAAATCAGAGAGTTTATTGTAGATATCATAAAATATGTTGATGAAGTTGAGAAATCGATGAATCATGGTCTGCGACAGTCTAGGCTGCTTCCAGCTATCTTAGAATGACTTATCCGGAAAAGGTGAGCCCTACTAACAAAGGCGAGTAGAGAAAACAATCTAAATCAGTTCTTCTTTTATTTTTCAGTAATACCCGCATGAGATAATCGGAAGAGGGGGATCTAAACCAAGAAGTTGGTCGGAAGAACAAGGCTCACTGTCAAGATCGATAAGGCTAATGACTATTATTAGTATACTTATCACTTTTTAATAAACACATGAATTTCACAAGTAAGCGTGGACTTTTCATTCTATGAAGATATCTTGACTTTGGCTAGTGAATTCCGAACCATCACAGAGGATTCCATGGCTCTTTAGAAAAAAATATCCACTATATTTAGAATTTTCCATCTCCAAATAAAATATACTTATAGTCAGAAGATTGTCATCTCATGGGCAAATGGAAGGTAGTTCAGAGAAGATACAAATTAATTCATACATATACGAGTCATTTTACTACGAAGATAATTGGAGTTCTCGCAAGAAGATGCCCAAAAGCTGAGACACTATCAGTTTTCACAATTTGGTTTCTTTCACTCAGATAGGACTCTAACCAATTGAAGCTTCGTCCTCTGAAGCTGTAGAGATGAAGCTTACGTAACAGTCAAAAGCTTTAGATATATCACACAACATCGCTCACTTCCTTCAGACTAGAATATAGATTTTTCAGAAAGCAAATTTATTTATTGAAATTATTGATTCGAATGGGAATATTTTATTTTGTGAAGTATGCCAACCGAAACTTCAAAAGTGAAGAAACTAGTAATAGAAGGACCAAGAAATTGAAAAGTTACAGATAATACTGAAGCACAAATAATTCAAATGTAAGTTTGATATATTAGAAACATATTTTTTCAATGATGTATTCCTACCAAAATGAGTCATTACATCATTCAATATTCAAAGTTTATAGCACAAATATAAATATGAAGTAAAACATGCTTCAATTTTTCAGAAACTCCAAATTTAGGATTACTGATGGTATTGTCAGGATATGTCTGGGGATATTAAATCCCATTGTGAGTACTTTTTTTTTAAATAGCATATGATTTTGTTCCACCCCATGTTTTCTGTTTCATGTATTGCTCACAAGAATGTATTCCTGCACAGTACTTACATTAAATCTCTTAAGGAAACAGAATAGTTTTGACATTGGCCCACGAGACAGAAGTATCAATGTACAAATTGATTTCCCCGATATTTCAAAGGATGCCACAGATAAGAGGGGAAATTGAGGTATGCTGATTTTTGAAGGTAACATAGATGATGTCATAAAGGCGAGGAGAGAAAACAACCTAAATCAGCTTTTCTTTTAATTTTCAGTAACACCCGCATGAGATAATCGGAGAAGGAGGGGTATCTAAACCAAGCAGTGGGTCGGAGGAACAAGGCCTACTCTCAAGATCGATAAGGCTAATGACTATTATTAGTATAATTATCACTTTTTAATAAACACATGAATTTCACAAGTAAGCGTGGACTTTTCATTCTATGAAGATATCTTGATTTTAGCTAGTAAATTCCGAACAATCACAGAGTGTTCGATGGCTCTTTAGAAAAAATTATCCACTATATTGAGAATTTTCCATCTCCAAATCAAATAATCAAATATACTTATAGTCAGAAGATTTCATCTTTATCTCATGGGCAATTTTTTTTTACAAAAAATATAAAAGTAATGATAAAAATATTTGACTTGCTAGTTACAAGATAAATTACAATCACAAGTTGAAAAAAATGATTACAATGGGCAAAGGTAGTTCAGAGAAGATACAAATTGATTTATACATATACGAGTTTTTTTACTACGAAGATAATTTGAATTCTTGCGATAAGATAGTCGTGTTGTCTGCCAAAATAGTGAACATGTCTTAATTTGCCCAAAAGCTGAGAGACTATCGGTGTTCACAATTTGGGTTCTTTCACTCAGATAGGACTCGAACCAATTGAAGCTTCGTCCTCTGAAGCTGTAGAGATGAAGCTTACGTAACAGTCAAAAGCTTTAGATATATCACAAAACACTGCATCGCTCACTTCCTTCAGACTAGAATATAGATTTTTCAGGAAGCGAATTTATTTATTGAATTTTAGATCTTTAGCAACTCTGCTAGACATACTAGAATTATACCGTTTTAAAAGTTAGGTTCCGTTTTGTCCCTGGAAAACTTAGATCCAAAGTTTTGGCGCTTTCATAGTGACAAAAACACAGTCCTTTATGGAATTTTTTGTGTATGCATTAACTTGTCTAGTATATAAATCACTACACTCAACAATAACCTGTTTTCATCACATTTTCGTCAATCCTAGCGAAGTATCCATGGAATAGATAGCTTGTCATGAAGAACTTAGCAAGAACCATAAAAAATGTAATAATGTATTCATCTGAAACCAAAGTTTGAATAGTTACAATCTAATGTAGACCTTTTTGGTTCGATCGTCAATTGCAGATTCAGTAATCCGGTCCTTTTTGAGAATTTCATAATTCAATATAAATAAATTGACCTAACCTAACCAACAAAAATGGAGTCCATATTATATATCCATCGTCAATAAGTGAAACTCTTCGACGCATTCTCAAGACTAAAACAATCATTTATAAATCATGAAATGTTGAAATTTCATGCCTATATAAATGAGAACATATTCTCTTAATATTTCATCCCATTCGAAAATCTTGATATTTCCTACATTTTTTTAATACGAAAACACCCGAAGGTCCGAAGCGTTTCCTCGTGTACGATCCCCGACACTTGATGTCACATGACAGGTTTTCCTGACTCCTAATTGGCTAAACCACATCTATACCAATCTCTGATTTTGTGAATGAAATCAAAAGTGACAGCATTTGGAGGATTTTGATACGATTTTACTATTTCATTCATGAATAGGGTAAGTGATTTCTCTTGTTACTCTACTCTTTGTTCTACTTAACGACACATACAATTTATTTACATACAAACCACAGTACAACTTCATCTCGAGAATTCTTTATTGTACTCTCGTTATATCTACTACACGACGTCATAGCAACGCCTGAAGGTTATAAAACGCACATTAACTTTTCTAAAACATACAAATACGTGGTCTTTAAGACGGTATAAGAAGTCATTATGTTAATTTTATGACTCTGTGCTACTTGGGAGGTTCGTTCATATTCTCCCCACAGCAGGGCTTACCCCAAGGATCGCCTCTTTCCCCCCTTCTTTATAACCTCTACTGCGCAGACATTTACAGCCATCATTTTCCCGACCCCGAACATTTCTCGCACCTGGGTTATATCCTACAGTTTGCGGATGACACAGTCTTGATTTCCCATGATAAATCCACGGAAGGGGCTATAGACAAACTACTAAGACTCACTGACTCTACATGCCATTGGTTCAATAAATGGAGATTGAAAGCAAACCCTACGAAATCTCACCTGATGATATTCAATCATAAACTCACTCCAACATCGCCTACGATTACCATGCAACAACAACTACTCAGCCCAACGATAGCCACAAAATACTTGGAAATCATAATCGACAGCAAACTCAATTTCAACCAGCACCTCCAAGAAAAGAAGAAAAGCATGATATCCAGAGCCAAGCACTTTAGAGGACTCACATACCAAAACAAGGGGATCAATGTGAAAACAGCCAGTAGCATTTACAAACTAATATGTAGACCCATGATCGAGTATGGGCACAGCGTCTTCCTCAATTGCAAGGCAACAGCCAAAAAGAAGATACAAGTTGCTGAAACCTCAGCACTCAGGACGATCACAAGAATTCGCCACCCAAATAATCCCCTACATAATCCTCCAAATAACCTCCTTTACGAAATAACGAATGTTATGCCTATTGAAGATCGCCTGGACTATCTCTTCCACAGATTCTGTTCAAAGGCCAAAAATGTAGAACTACTGGTGAAGTTTCCAATGAGAAGAAACCCAGAAGTGCAACCCTTACATCGATACCCGCACACTACCACCCTTGAGAGAATACAAGAACATTAATAGAACCAGTTTGTGTTTTTTTCCTCTTTACGAGAGTAGATCTGGATAACAGTTTATAATGTCACATAATAACATCAATGTTTATAATGTCACATAATAACATCAATTTATATAAATTGTAACAATAGGCTGAAGGGCTTCGGTCAATAGCCTGTTGAATTGAATTTGTTTCAGTTCAATAAAGTTCCTGTATTATTATCATTACAGATTTCTGATAGGGCTCTCGCGATCGAAGATAGAACCCTAGACGTCCCGTCAGAACAGGGAGTTCGGCCATGAGCAGTATTAATAATAAATAAACCATATCAGGCCATTTGCCAATATTGAAGGTTTTAAACTAGACATATGAAAAGATCTTTTCTAAGGTCAAGAGAAGTTTCAATGCAAGTTCATTTTTAAATGTGTTCTATTTTTGTTAAGGAAAACTAAATGTTGAAGTTTATTCTATTTCATTTTGGCTAGAATAATTTCGGGTTTTTTATTCGAAATCGGAAATTGTCTAGACTCACAAGATTTCCGCTTTAGTGTTCTTTTCCTCCATTACAAATATTATAGGATAGCTTGGAGCTCGTATCATAGTTTAGTTTTATCACCTCCTCTGAGATCGAGCTGGCCGGACGTGTATTTTCGGTAAAACTTTAACTAGAATATTTTTTTCAAACGATGCCCCTCCGAACTAGACATGGCGCACAAGAAGCGTGGGGCTTTCAGAGCTATTTAAAAATTAATCCTGAAGTTTCTCAAAGTCAAGAAAATATGGCATTTTCAACTCCAGCAATTTCGAGGTCTAATCGGCCTGAAAAAGCACAAGTCACATATAGTAATGAAGCAATAGCAATAAATGTAGGCTTAAATAATGGAATAGAAAGAAAACGAGATTTTAAGGGTAACGAGATGCCTGAGAAAAATACTCGAGAGTGCAGTAATGAATTTTCAGACAATATTGCAAGGGCAAATTAATATTTGTGGTAATCCACAGGATTTGATAGTAGTTCTGGGCTAAATTCTTTGTACAAGGAGCGAACCCACGTGATGGGGGAGAACAGCGAAAAATTAAATCTCGAGGGAAATTTTGCACAAACAAAAAGGCGGGTGTCAGACATTTTTCAAGTTCCTAGTATGGAATCAAATCGTAGTGTTTTGAGGTTTGGAAAACCAAATCCACAACTCGCCTCGACGGTGACGCTGCCCAGTTAGAGGCAAGTTATTTCAGCGATAAATCGGTCTTTTGCAGTTTTGAGGCCGCAAATGCAAAACTGCTGGCGCCCTAATCAAGAAATTCAGGACAGAGCTGATTTCTTTCAAAATAATGTTAGTCATAGAGATGATGAAATTCCTACGAATAATATAGATTGTACAAATTTAGATTTTTTGAGAACAATAATGTTCAAGAAAATATTGCCATGGAAAAGTTTGCAGCTTTACTATTGCAAAATGTGAATAGCGTAAAAAAAAATTGGATACTCAAAGATTGCCAAAATTTTTGGGCACGGATACCAATAATCCTTATTTTTTTCTAAGTAAAATTGTAAACGAGTTGACGAAGCATCGGATACCACGAGACCAATGGGTCTCTTTCGTCCGATGCCAACTAAAAGGTGAAGCATTAAATTTGGCATAACTATGCACATGTCTATATTTCGTGGGAGTTTTTTGAAGCCAGATTTTTAGCGAGATACGATAGCCAAGAGTGTGTCGCTCGTTTAACTAGCAAATTTTACAGTCGGTCGCAGGCGAAAAATGAACAAGATATATTCATAGCGGAAAAATTAGCTATTGCGTACTGACTCGTTCCGAATTTTTTGGAAAAGGAAATCATAATATTGGTTATTAAATTATTGCTGCCACATATACGTAGCCATTTGAGGGGGACAATGATATTCGGTATTGACCAACTATTAGAGTTGTGTATCGGAATAGAAGGGGATATCGGATATCGGTTCGTGTCGGAATTATGAGAATTCAAACAATAATAATTGGCGTTCACAAGGTCGTAACGACGTCTCGGACAGGAACCAAATTCTTCATCAGTCAGAATTGAGAAATAATGATCGAGCCCAAGTTCGTTTTTCTCAAGGAGGAAATAGGCAAGGGGGTAGAAAAATCAATCAATCCCAAAGTGGGAATTTTTCTCAAGGAAACGGTAATGTCGGGCGGAGCGGTCAGAATAATGAAAATCGAGGTTTTCAATCGAAAGATAGTCGTAACTATCAAAACTCGGGAAGTCGAAATATTTCGAATCCCAATCATACTCCAAATCGGCCAAATTCTCCTGCGGCAGGAAATAGCCGTGGAGGGGGCCGTAGTAACTTAAATGTGTTGTCGGAAAACTAAGCGCGAGGCGTCCACGAAACGACCGTGGATCGCCTGTAGGAATTGAGATCAGTCGTGATAATATCAATCAGTTGGAAGAGGAATGCTCTTTTGCACTTTCACCAAAATTTGGTGATTTTAATTTAAATGGAAAGGGAGAATCGTTAGTATCGTTGGGGGACGACATCGCATTAGGGAAAACACTCCCACGAATAAAATTACAAGTGAACGGTCACGAGTGTCTGGCCCTAGTAGATACAGGGGCGACTTCAAATTTCGTCCGACCTGACGTATTGAAAGGAGTAGACTTGACAAACCTGTCACACCCGGTAACGGTGAGACTGGGATGTAAGGAGAATTCCAGCCAAATTCTAGGGAAATTGAAAGTTTCGTTAAGAATTGGTGTTCTTTCCTTTGCTTGGCATGGCGAAGCCAATCTCTCGATAGTATTTCGAACTCCTTCAATGTTGTGGGATATTGCCCAGAAATTGCATCTGAAAATTAATGAAGAAGATTTAATATGATTTCGTTTGTTGGTTCTATCAGCTTTACTTGAACTTCAGATAAATTAATCTATAGCAGGTTATACAATATACCTCAAAACAAACAAATGCCAATTCTGGTCTGTAGAAAAAATGAAAATATTGGCTCAATGCTCTTTACTTGAATAATCTAAAGAAATGCTGAAAAAAATGTCTTATGGCTATTTGTTTATCACCATCTAAATAATGATTCTCGATTTTTAATGAATCATATGTTTGGTTTATGAGAAACAAACACATGATTCCTAGAAAAACCTGAATTAAAATAATTTCTAAAAAAAGAATAAAATGAGATAGCCTAATACGATTGATCTAAAAGATGGTTTGTGTATTTGTTTCCCCATCACCCTACAACCAATCCAAGAATCGACTCAAATTTTGCACGTTTTTGTGAAGGAGTAACATTTGTGGTAGTTTTATCACACAACTTCAAACCCATAGGGGTGAAATACCGTTGCGTGCGAAGACGCAGGTATTAGCTATTAAGATATAAATTTCATAAAGAGGCATTTGAGAATATTTGAATAGAATGCTCCATTCAAAATTCTGCTATAAATGTCTCGAGTTTTTTTAATTTATTCTAAGCTTCTTCTGATCATAGAAGGCCATGAAGGGGAGATTTATGATTTTTTTTTTATTAATTAGATATATTTTGATAAGTGCGTATTTGGAAAAGAGAAAAAATTCAATAGTTCAAAAGATGAGGAGATACTTGGGTGTAGCTTATCAAATTGCAACACAAGTATCTTTTCATGAATATATATTTCTTGTTCTTCAATCAATGTTAGCTTTATTTAAGTTTTATAGCTAGTTGTATTTCTTTATCTGGTCATATAATTTCGTGGAACAATGCGTTCACTATGACATGGCTGTTGGGCATGGCTGTTGAGCTCATATAAGGTTATTGGAGTGAGTATTCACCCTATGATGGATTAAAATGTATCGAAAATTCACCAAAACTCAAATCAAGCAATGGTTCCAAAGTATTCTTGAAATTAATTGAGGTCAGAACCCAACCCACTGCCCACCCCTCATAAAAAAAATGGCTTCGAATAAATTCACCAAATTTTTGGTATATATTTGCTTTCATGGAAACAAACACAGTTGGCAAATTTCGCATTTTAATGTAAACATGTTTTTTTTTGCACTTACTGTGCCTAGCAGTGCTAAAAAAATAATACCAACTAACATATTTAGCAAATTTAGCACCAAATAACTGTAACTCAGAATATAGAGTTTCTTTCAGAAAGTACCAATTCAACAAGCTACGATATATCAAAACTAGAGCAACAGAAGCCATACATAGTTCATAAAAGATGTATTTTTCTTCAAAAAACATCCAATTCAACTTATACTTCCTATGTCATTTTATGACAATTTTTTATGGAAAATACAGAATTTCATTATTGTTTTTTAAAGATTATGAATGATTTCAAAACAGTTTTTTACCATCATTAAGTCTTGCTTGTCATAGCCCTTGAATGGAAATCTTTAGCAGATAGACCCCCAATTGGATGAAAGTATTCTGTCTGAAAAAAAAATACTTCACTGGAAACTAAGGAACAAAATATTTCTTTTTTATTTTCACCGAAAAATAAACTAGTAACACTAACCCAATGCATATTTTATGAACCACTGGAGGAGGCCATCATTATGTATTTAAACAATTTTTCAAAAACCTAATAATAATTAATAATTTCAAGCTCAAGTTACACATGACTTACTGTATGAAATGAAAACTTATTCTCTGAATAGCTTCTTGTATTCATGAATGAATTGTTAAGGAACTGTCTAATAGTCTTCCTGAATCTGTCCTATATCATAAATTCAATTTACATTCCTGTTTCAAACAAATTGTATCTCATTTTGGTTTAAAACTATCTACAGATTAATTAAAAATAAGACTGATTATCTTTATGGGAAAGCATTCGTGAGAAAGTGAAAGATCGTTTTTTAGAATCAACTGACATAAAAAAATAGTAGTTTGTAGACACATCATCAAGATGAAAAACTCACCAGTTTTCTTTCTGATCATCAGCATGCAGTTGTTCGTCAAATTCTTCCATTGATTCTATTGACTGGAAGGAAAACTATTTCTAAATTCATTGTGGAGAGGCTCATTCCTTCCTCGTTGATTTTTCATAGAGTCAATCTCCACAAGAATCCTCCCAACAAGGTCAGTGAGCCTATCAATTTTCCTTTACAAGGTTGTCGACAGGTTCCCTGAAAGCAAAGTTTGTATATTTTTTTCCATTTTTGTGGCTTTGGGAAAACATATTTTTCGTCAACCAACCTGGAAATAATATTATTACCGTTGTATTCTACCGGCACCTGATCTGGCCGATGTCGATTAATTGGTACAAGAACTGATGGTACTGGAACCTGATCTGGCCGATTTTGATTATTTGGGACAGGGACTGATGGTTGAGGCCATGTGTGATGTATGTTCTCTAAAATAAAATTTTATGCTGAAGTATACCCGTTACTGTAGCATTTGAAGTAACTTTTTAATTTATTAGTAGAAAATGAACAGCATTGCATGTCTATTGAAAAATAACTTAAGAATATGATTTACCATTGTGTTCCATGGAGACCTGATCTATCATATGTGGATAATCATTATTTGATCCAGAAACTGTTGGTCGAGGTATGTTCTCTAAAAAACGAAACAATTGTGAATAAGAGATATATGTGACATCCTGAGATTACACCTTTAATTAATTATTATGAAAGGTAAACAGCTTTGTGCCTTCTGCCTATTGAAAAATAACTTGGAAATAGATTATTATCATTGTGTTCCATTGAGTCCTGATCTGGCTTTCACTGATAATAGTCGAGGTCATGAATAGGTGTGTTATGTAAGTAAGTCTGTATGTGAGATGAGATATATCACACTTTCTTTGAGCAAGTTATGTAAGTAAGTCTGTATATGAGATGAGATAAATCACACTTTTATCTAATTTTATAGCAATATATTATATTTTTGACGAGGAATATGTCACAGCTCAACTAAAAAAATGGTCTATGATACTGTTATGATTAGAGGATTACTACCACTTAAGAAATATAATGTATATTCATGATTTTTATTCAATAATATATTCAGTGTGATATTGCTAGGTGGCCCCAATAAAATCTTACAAATGAAAAGTTAACTAACCGAAATCATCTTTTTTAACTTTATAAATCAAGGAACACCCATTCGTTTCATTTCAAAATATACTAGGTGCAGTTAAGGATTTTACCTGGTTGTGGTGTTCCAATTTCTTGAATTCTATAGCCTGAAAAATATATTTAGTAGTACAGTCTAGAAAAGATTGAAGATTTTTGTGTTCAACCACTTCCACCGAACAAATTATTACCTGAATCTCCTGAAGAGTGATCTTTCATTGGTGGGGACGGACCTTCAGAATAATGACCTTTAAAAGAATTTGTGAATGAATAGTGGAGCTACGAAAACACCAAATTACCATTGAATAGGAAAGTAAATATCTGACAATTTTATTCATCCTCATAGAAAATAACTGTATGCTGGTTCCCATGTAGGTACTCACGAACCAAAAGTAAAAATTGGGTTTCAAGTTTTTCCACTTTTCAAACATCTCATTAATGACCAGTACATAATATTGAGCAAACAACATTAATGTTTGATTTGTTGAAAATATAAACAGGATGTTCATAAAATCAGATGTGGAATCATCTGCGACTGAAAGATAAACTTTAGTCACTATCTTCCATCGTCAAGATAACCTCTTGTGGGGTATTCATGTTGAAAAGGGAAACATTCTCAATCGAATATTGATAGAAAGATTTTTCTGTGAATTGAAAAATCCACGATTAAAATGAAGTTATTTTTTGTGAATGTCTAACAGAAAACAACTACTTCCCCGGCTAAAGCCACGCTGGACATTGAACTACATCTGATAGATATTCTGAAAAAGCCCTAACTCAAAAGAAAAAATCTGAAATTGAAAATTTGCATTTTCATTCAGATAGTTATTTGATTTTCTATTCCAGTCTTAATTAAGAACTCATAAGATGGATGAGGCAAAGAAGAATGTTTTCCAAAAGAGAGTACTCACCAGAAATCATTCGTGACATTGACGCAGGAGAGACATCGCATTCACTAGGTCTTCAATACATTTTTGTCGACGAAAATCTATTTCACGCTTCCACGATCATCAGGAAGACGGAAGAAATGGAAAAACATTTTCAAGAAGTTTGCAAAGATGGAAAAGTTAGAATCATTTCTTTTGGAGAGACACTTTGAAATTAGTGTTTTCTGACATTAAAACCTGTCATGGGGTATGATAGATTGATTTGTTGAAAATATAAACAGGATGTTCATAAAATCAGATGTGGAATCATCTGCGACTGAAAGATAAACTTTAGTCACTATCTTCCATCGTCAAGATAACCTCTTGTGGGGTATTCATGTTGAAAAGGGAAACATTCTCAATCGAATATTGATAGAAAGATTTTTCTGTGAATTGAAAAATCCACGATTAAAATGAAGTTATTTTTTGTGAATGTCTAACAGAAAACAACTACTTCCCCGGCTAAAGCCACGCTGGACATTGAACTACATCTGATAGATATTCTGAAAAGCCCTAACTCAAAGAAAAAATCTGAAATTGAAAATTTGCATTTTCATTCAGATATTTATTTGATTTTCTATTCCAGTCTTAATTAAGAACTCATAAGATGAATGAGGCAAAGAAGAATGTTTTCCAAAAGAGAGTACTCACCAGAAATCATTCGTAACATTGACGCAGGAGAGACATCGCATTCACTAGGTCTTCAATACATTTTTGTCGACGAAAATCTATTTCACGCTTCCACGATCATCAGGAAGACCGGAAGAAATGGAAAACACATTTTCAAGAAGCAATCTCACTTTGCAAAGATGGAAAAAGTTAGAATCATTTCTTTTGGAGAGACACTTTGAAATTAGTGTTTTCTGACATTAAAACCTGTCATGGGGTATGATAGATTGATTTGTTGAAAATATAAACAGGATGTTCATAAAATCAGATGTGGAATCATCTGCGACTGAAAGATAAACTTTAGTCACTATCTTCCATCGTCAAGATAACCTCTTGTGGGGTATTCATGTTGAAAAGGGAAACATTCTCAATGTTAGACATTCACAAAAAATAACTTCATTTTAATCGTGGATTTTCAATTCACAGAAAAATCTTTCTATCAATATTCGATTGAGAATGTTTTCCTTTTCAACATTAATGTTGAACTGAAAGCCAGCAATACTTAAATGAGCAAATTTTGAATCTTTATTGAAAAACAAAGTAATCCTTATGAAGTGAATCAAAATTATCAAATATTAATGTTTTTATGATTGTTGTACTCCCCTTAGGATTGCCAATCTCCATGGCCATCCCACAAACTGAAAGAAGAAACATAGGTACCATTCATGGTGCTTCGAGAATTTTTTTTCTCAGGCCTCTGCCTCTTTCATCCTCTGATGAGGTTTCCTTGTCCAGTAGACAAAAAGTAAATTTGAATACTGAAATATTTTTTTAATTTGGATGGCAAAAATCATTCATTTTTTCATATGAGAATATTGATCATTTAGGGTCTTGCATATATTTTGAAAAAACATTTTCTCATTGTATTTTTGCATTTTTTTTTTCACTTCTCACAGTACAAAAGTATATACCTCGTTATTAGAATGAAAATATTTGTGTATACATTAGAAATTTTGAGAAGTATGGAATAACTTACCACAAATTTGATCACACCTGATGGAACATCATTTCCATGAAACTGTGGGTGATATTCCATTTATTAATCAATCAATCAATCAAAATATACTTTATTGTCTAAGATGGTTACTTGTTGACAAAGCTTTGTGAAAGGGACATAAATAATTAAACAATTATTAATAATTAATAATAAAAATGCAAATTCTTAAATACAAATATATACATCACGTATACAAACACAACTAATAACACTTCCATAACATGGTAAAATGTCATTAGTTGATTCATACTACACGTTAAAATTTCAACAATACTCAACAATTGAAAGTTACATGTATATGCTATATAAACTACATTCAGTAGTCAGAGGAATTACATTATAATAAAAAATAAAAAAAAATAAATGGGTGTACAGTGCTAGTCATACATAATGATCTAACTAAGGTTGTCACTATAGAATTCCTGTAGGTTGTGATATGCCTTTTTGAGAAGGATATTCTTAATTGAATTTCGAAATAGTACGTGATTTACTGTGTTCTTGATAAGGCCAGGAAGGTGGTTATAAATCTTCCTACTCTCGAATATAAGGCAATTTTTTGTCAAGGATGATGTTGGTATGGGCATACTAATATTATTGTGTTGACGGGTAATATAACAGGGTCTATTATTTGGCTCTTTTGATTTCGTTTTATGTATTAAGCACACTGTTTCGAGAATAAATATACAAGTTAGCGTTAAAATTCGATGTTCAATAAAAAGAGGCTTACAATGAAGCCTTGAACGACATTTACAAAAGTACCTCAATGCTCTCTTTTGAAGTACAAATATTGAGTTCATCAACTGGTTAGAGCAGGAACCCCAGAAGGAGATGCCATATCTTATGTGAGATTCAATCAGTGAGAAGTACGCTATTCTGCCTGAATTGAGGCCAAGTTCATTGGTAATGACTCGAACAGCATAACAGCCTGATGCTAATGTTTTACTAAGTTTTTTTATGTGCGCCTCAAATTTCAATTTGTCATCTAGGTATAAACCTAGAAATTTGGTGTGGGGTTGGCTAGTTACCCTCTGATTGCTTAAAGCTAGGTTATCAAAGTTGGAATTTGAAGGTTAGTATGCTTGTTTTCTCAATGTTGAAGCACAGCAAGTTGGAGTCACACCATCGTATAACTTTCTCCAAATCAGAAGTGATATTTTCTTTCAAGAGTTCAACATTTTTCCGTGCCACATTATTGTGGTGTCGTCTGCAAACATGATGAACATTCCGGAAATGTTGATATTACCAAGATCATTATAAATAAGAAAAATAATTGGTCCCAATATCGAGCCCTGGGGAACACCATAATCAATATTTGAAGGGTTCGACAATTTATTATTACATTTTACCATCTGAATTCGGTTAGAGAGATACGATTTTAGCCAGTTATAAGCTACACCTCTGATTCCATAGCGATCCAGCTTCTGGAGCAGTAATCCGTGATTTACACAATCAAATGCTTTGGAACACCGCTCCAAGGTATTTTTATACCTCCATTGTATATCATATCCCTACTTATTAAAATGTAGAAAACTTATTCAAAAATAAAACAAGATGTGGACTACAATAAATATTTTTGTTCATGCTATTTTAATAAGGTTATACTAGGAGTTGCTGAAATGTTAAAAAATTACTGTAATTCTAATAATACACAATAAAATGAAGCTATTTGGTTAGGATCAATGATATATAATAGAAAATGGAAAAATTTTTGATTTGGACTAGAATTTCATATTCAGATATTAGTCTTCTTATTATTCCACATGTTGACAGCACAAAAGTATCAACCGTTACCTTAAGCGGTCCATAGACGATCAATATTTACGTCAATATAAAATCAATCAATTCAGACATTTATTTCAATACAGAAACCGTATAAGGGGAATACTAATAATATTGAATGAATAAGTGAAATATTTCAAACACACTAACTGGTCTGGTAGAAATATGTTAACTATTTTTTCAAATATGATGAATATAGGGCATTGCTACAAAACATTTTTGTGAAATTCTGTCAACGGGAATATATTTGAAAACGAAATTATCTGATTGGACAAGGAGGATGAGGAGTTTTGAAACATTAGGTTTTTCAATGAACAATTCTTGATTCAAATATTGTTTTTCATGTAAAAATATACCATGTCCAGATTTTTCATCTTTAATTATTGCAAAAATATGATTTTTATCCAAGATACAAAAATTATCTGGTGAATCTATGGAAAGAGTGAAGTTCTCAAAATGGATATTTTTGAATGTTGAACAACCATCCATAGTGGTAATAAGTTTGCCTAGAATAGGACTGGAACAAACTGGCATATTATATGAATTATTCTGGTCATTTTCACAAATTCTATTGTGGATTTGCTGCAAAGGTTTATGGGTCTGTCTCAGTTTAGATTTCAATTTAAACAGAGCTGTTTCATACTTGAATGCGCTAAAGTTATCTAAAGGTCCAAATTTTTGCACATCGGCAAAAAGATTAATCAAGCCATGAACGTTGTAAGAAAATTTCTGCCTACCGCAAAATACTTCGAAATATTCGACAAAATATATTAACAGGGTATGACCATAGGGATATAGGTTTTTATCATCCTGACATAAAATTCTAATACCAATACTAAGTGCCATGAAATGCTGGTACTGATCAAAATTACCGGTCCCGTTTACAATAAAAACTGCCTGAACTCAGTAGCTTTCCATCTTTCGAGTTCGTCCAATGACCTTGGTTTGCGAGCAAATTCCAAAGGACCAAAGCATTTACAATTGATTAATTTGGAAGACATTTCCTCAATCTTTTCTTTATGTAATCTCACAGATATATTCCCTTTTGTTAACAATATTAATATTTTTTCATCACACACAAACAAACTAAATGCATATAATCTAGCGGAAAGTGAGTTACCATTCCAATATTTAAGTTTTCTAAAATGGAAATTCCTTTATGGTGCTCTTCATCTTCCTTTGATGTGAAAGATAAATCTGTTCTTAGTGGACAATCAATTTCAGAAAGTATAACACGACGTTCATAATATTCCCCATGTACTATACATTTAGTGCAAGAACTAAAACCAGAAAGTGATTTCACCTTAATGATATATGCTCTAGCTGGAGCATCACAAATGAAAGCACCAATATTAATTATCACATGGCTATTTTTGAAACGAAGTCCAAAGTCAAGCAAATCTCTCAATTCAGCGATAAATATTTTTAAGAATTCGTTATTTGATTTAGGTTTTGTATCACCATGATATATACCAATAACAAACGGTTCTGTATAAAAATTCACCTATGCAATGGATCCCAGATTGGGCAAGAATTGACTACAACTACGTTTTGCAATTGGTATTATGTTGTGTCTAAAATATGAATCCAAAGAATGTTCCAGGCAAACTTTCAATCCAAAATGAACATATTTTCCAGGAGAAATATCGTATGAAGTTACGTTACGTGGAGTGCCCAAGAGAGTACGAATATCTATCGGTAGGTTATTATCAATATCATGCTTACTCAAAATTTTCAGAATTCTAGTGGCTGCAGAGTGGCCTATATTTTCCTCTAAGAAACACTGCCTTAGGTCACTGATTAAAGAAGTTTTATGTTCTTCCAAATCTACAGACCTTGAGAATTGATCAGTTGTATTATTTATATCTGAACTCTCGATAGATTCGTCAAAAAATGGATTACCCACTTGATCTTCAAACCGATTACTCGTATTAATAATTCCTTCAGCGTTGTCAGAAGTCAAAATAGGAATATTAGCAGCAAATGTATTGTCACTAGCCTCTGTGACTTCAAGAATTGATTTTACTGACATATAAGCAAAGACTGAGCCTGGATCATTTTTTGTATTTTCATTGATTCTACATTCCTGTTGAGTTATAAAAAATGCCCACTTCATTCTCCTTCTCCTGCGTGGAGTCATATTGCAATTGCTTGGTATCTAGGCATATTTTACTATATGTTCATGGAAAAGTGATAATTCGAATACCGAGTACACAAAAAAAGAAATTACCTACCTATATTTTAATCCGTGAATTCAATGAATCTCACTGTTAGTACTCACGTTGAGAAGGTATGTACCTATATTTACCACATAACTCATAGAACTGGAAGGCTAAAATAAGTGGAAGGAAATGATATGATTCATAACCACATGTATAGTTGGGACACACATAATCATGCGCATATCATCAACAACATTGCCAGTTCATGTACTTGTACGAGAATTTAAAATAATGGCATCATGATGTAAAGTATTACATTAGGTATATTCCCATTAAAAGATCCGATACTACTCGACTATCGATTACTCAGGATCCTTAACTTCTTTTGCCATATGTTTTCAGAAGATAATATACAAGTTAACTGGAGCATTTAACAACTGATGGAATCGTAATAAGAATTATGATTTCCTACAAACTCATTTGACAACGCTGTTTACATCAATACCTGTTATTTAGTGTGACGACATTTTCATTCAGAGCCGGTCTTGCGTCTGTTGTTAATTTGTGTTCTTGATGGGATTTTTGATCTAATAAATTCTAAAAATTCATTGGGCAAATTCTACAAGGTTTCGATAAAGGAATACAACAAAGATTTCTGGAATCCTTTTTTCGAAAAGTCTCATACATACTGATGGTGAACCACTGCATTTTTCAAAAAACAGGATTTCAATTTTGGATTTCTCCATCACAATGAATTCAATTATTGGAATGTGTGAAGAGTAGGTACATTGACAAACATTAACATGTTGAAATACATGTTAACTTAACATTCCAAGTACTAATGTATTTTACAATAATAATGATTGGAATAATAACCCAACAGCATTCCAGTTTTATTACACTGAGGCTGATGTTGCAACACGATATAGAAAATGTTTATGGAAATTGTTTTACTTCGGACAATACTTCCACTTTAACAACTTCCCAGAAAAAAAATCCAACCTGATATAACACTGCATGAAATGCCTTCAATTAAAAAATATAATTTAGATATAAATGATAGGATTATTGACAATGAAGAATTTCAAGGAACATTGAATTTCTTCCTACATTATCCAACTTGACAGAAAATGTTGATACATTGCAGGTTTTGTAGTGAAGAGCATAAAAAAAGTAATAAAGTGTAAGGTCAGTGCCGGTTTTAGCACTATCAGCGCCCTGGGCGGAATTTCTACGGCGCCCCCTAACTTTCTACGGCGCCCCCTAACTGCAATTCAAACCAATACGAAAAAACGCAAAGGATATAATGAAATAACCATTTATTGAAAGAAATAACCATATATTAAAAAAAAAAAAAAATTTTACTTTTCTAGCCTTTCTATCGGCGAACTCTTTCATTGGGTTATCAAAGTCGATGTTTTGCACAATTTCATTTTCGATTGACAAAGTTGCCGAGTTTGTCAATCTAGATTGAGATATTGTCGATCAGATCAGCTTAAGCTTAGAAAT
The DNA here is from genome assembly GCA_018342105.1 of Gonioctena quinquepunctata. Lineage (NCBI taxonomy): Eukaryota > Metazoa > Arthropoda > Insecta > Coleoptera > Chrysomelidae > Gonioctena > Gonioctena quinquepunctata. The sequence continues at coordinate 67,798 of JAFIRS010004642.1, forward strand.
ACTCCTCTACCCACTAGCAACCGTTACGGGTATAGTCAATAATATTCGCAATGCTATCCATACATTTGAATATAGTTCTTGTAAGTTGCGATCTTTGATAAGATCTAAAACAAAAACAGGAGAATCCACATTTTGATCAGGCAGAAAAGATTTCAGACTTACGCGTTCATCACTCAGCATACAACCATCTATATCTGATTTAGAGTTTAGAGAATGTTGACACCCTGTATCTTGAAAACGAAGCATCACCGGACCTATGTTCATATGAACTTTTCGTCTTGGAATTACTCGAGAATCACCCCTTCAAGTTTGGCCACGTTACATAACACCCTGTATAAAGATGCGCCTGCGGCGCCCTTCATATCCGGCGCCCTGGGCGGTCACCCAACCGCGCCCTACCCTAACGCCGCTACTGTGTAAGGTGTGCTTTTCCGTACTGGAAGAAGAAAGAAAAGCAAGTGTAGATCTTGATTACTTCAAATTATTACATAGAAAATACAGAAAGAACTGCCTCTTTTTCTAGATTAATCAAGACTTCTGCAGATGTTGTGAAGTGTTGTATGTTTACAGAAAGAAAAATCAAGCAAATAATGGCGAAAGAAAAAAAATATGGATGTTTTTGTAGAACTATTTTCGAAGATAAAAACATTGTTGTCTAAATTAGATAAGCATGTTTTTTTTATATAGCTATATACGAGATGTACCACAAAAAAAGAAATTGATAAAATGTATTAAACACATTTACGGTAAAATACGTTACCATAGTGTTGCTTGGTTGCAAGCAGAAAATATAAGGAAAGAACTGAATAGGAAGAAACTATCAAAAATTATACTTTTTTTCACATCTATAATATTATACCAATAAATTATGTTAAATCTTTTTTTTATTTATAGCGTGTACCAAAAAGTACCAGTAACTTAAAAATTGATGAAAACTCAACTTCATTCGTATACCTCTGATATTCTGAATCTGAGTTGTCCAGTGGATAACTATAAAATATTCCCAATGGTTTTTTATGAGTGCGCGCGCGTTTGTAATGAATTTAGGAGTATTTTCTAACCGACAAGACCAATCTCCAAGCTAAGGGCCGAGTCTCAATAGATTGCGTCATGGAAACATCTCTACCAGGTGCAACACCTTGCCAGGTTCGCGACTCGTCTACAGACAACTCCAAGTTCCAATATCGAAAGCTATGACAAGAAAGGATACGACCTTAGAGGCATTCTGGCATAATCCCACGGATATTAGTTTCACACTACCGTCCGCCCGCTCGAGCAAAGTTTCTTGATGACTTTTCTAAAAAACCGATTTTCTTCACTAACGAAAAACTCATAACATTTCTTTTCGATAGCCTATTACAGGTTTCTCGATAGACACCAACTTTTATCAAGGATAAATTTCATACTTCTTGGGATGACACGCTATAGTCATAGCATTCACATTTAAATTCCCCAATATTTTTACTTTGTGCCAAAATATTTTGTAGGAACTAAATACTTGGAAATTGTTTGTTACCTTAACTTCAAAACTGCAAGGAGGAACTGAATAGTGATTGTTATTCAGTCTCCATCATACTTACCCATTCTCTTGAAATGATAATCAAAGAATAAAACCAAATGAAATATTTTGTCATGTGAAATACTGCATACAATTTAGTTCATGTCAAATAAATAATTCAGAGAATGGAGAAGTGAAAACTTCACAATAGCCACTGAAAATTATTCTTTTAAATAAGCCTTTCTTCCCGAAATATTACAGATATTGGGAGAAATTCCTCATAATTTCATTTGCACTCCACTATTCAATTCGATCATCAGAAAGTTCAGTATGTTTCAGTTAATAAAGGTTATAAATTTCACTGGAACCCCCCCTGTCATGGCAGCGATTTTACTGCGCATGCCCATGTGTGTACCATGCGGTAGAGTAGGGCTCGTTCCAGCAGAACGGTATTGGCCTTCTAGTTCTATGAGTTCTGTGATATAAACTCTGAAAAACCAAATGGCAATGGCATGATGGCAGCAACCTGTTAGCGCGCGTCAACCCGTCAACGGTCGAAACTGTCCAGCGTTGTCAGATTTACCGAGAAAATCTTCCGTAAGAAGTAACCAATATTTTCCTCAACCAAACTTCTACATCATTCGATTTCAAAATAATAGAGTTGATTTCTTTGTATCATTTTTGGAAATAGATTCATTGTGGTGGAATAATTCCCACAATAGCAATTTTAATTGTGGCAATGAAATTGCCTAACACTTCGTAAAGAATAATTTGGCAATAGGTGTTAGATCGACCAATCAGATGCAGATCACATTGTGCGCCGCCTGAGATTACGCTGGTTAAGCGGGAGTCAGGTTTCATTTGAATTATTTTAAACTCCATGCACTGTGGAGAAGCCATGAATTTTCACTGAATTGCAACAAAAATAGATCTGTCTCGTTTCTTAACACTGAGTACTATTGAGTAGGGGATACGTATACCTTTGTTAGCGACGGAGTCGATTTCGGCAAGGTATATAATCTTGATAGGTAATTTGAATTTCACTTTTAAGATTCCATCCGAATAAATAATACTTTCAATCTCGAGTCTCATGGAAATCATAAATTATAGAGTAAGATATAAAATATTATTTCATTTGTCTCTCTACACTAGAGATGATCATCGTCGTCAATATCATGAATGTCAGATACCTACATATTTTAGTTTATTTCGAGATAGCATTTGCTTTGAATTTATTTAAATATAATACCACATAATATAAAACTATAGGTAATATTGATGTTTTAAAATGTATTATTGTACCTATTGTAAAATATTGTTCGGCATAAAGTTGTGATTCCCGCACACTATGATTTTCATTTCAAAATTGAATGTTCCTGAGAGGTTTAAAAGGCTCACAAACTGTGGTATTCACCAAGGTCACTTCATTTAAAATAATGCGAATCACTCACCATTGAGACATGAAAATGGGATTCTAAACTACCGAAATTTTCGATTCTGCAATGAATGTGCTTGAGAAGTCAGAGAGATTCATATTCGTCTCAGATCAACCGAAATCAGAAGAACAATGTGAACCTTTTATCTTATTTGGCATCTCTTGGTGGTAACAGTGACGTATTATTGGGATTCACTTTTGTAACAGTTGGCGATATGAATGCGACATCTCAGGGATGTTTGTGTTAACTGGGATGTTTAAAAAAATAAAGAAGATTGATACTGAAATCCCCCACGAAAAAAAATCCATCAATACTTGGAAAGATTAAGCCTAGGTTTTTCTCGAATTCATCCACAAAATTTGGAGTATCTTGTTAGAGCGACTTATATATATATGACGCCGACTGCCAACTGTATTGATTTAATTCTAATATTCAGAAACAATTGTTCTCAATGATTGCTGTCTAGTCTGATAACTTCACATCTTAAGATATTTTTGGTGTAAATACATTACCTTTCGCCTCTAGATTTCCTATCTAACCCATGAAATAAATTATCAGCAATATAGCATCATTGTATCATCATATATCTTCTTGTATTTTCGTATTTATCAACTAAACATAACATGAGCTATCTGCTGGTATTCGTGTTTTTCTATTATTGGTAGTTTTCTAGTCAACAATGTATAAACGAGTTCTTGGTCATTTTCTGAAAAAAAATGCGCAGTTTACAGGGGTTTACCGATTTTTCTGCATACATTCATCATACATCATTTGAGCAATCCGCTAGTATTCGCATCGATTATGAATTCATTTTAGATTTGCAATGTATAAACGAGTTCCAAGACACTTTGAAAAAAGATTCATATCTACTGAGGAAGTCAACATATTCTGTTTTATTTCTGTCTAAGGCAACCGTACATTACTCAAACCTGTGGATTTTGGATAATTTTTGAATTCGTGGTATTTCTCGGGTTAACGGGTTAACATATGTATTTTTTTCTGCATAACCATACATTACTCAAGTTATCTGCTGGTGTAAGATATTCTTCGAATATGTGGTATTTCTTTGGTTAGCAGTATATGGGAAACTTCTGAGACAGAAAATTTTAAAAACTGATACATCTACTGTGATCAACCATTCTTTCTGCATTAATTGGAAAAATATAACAAGTGGGGTACGATGTTTTTTGTTAATTATTTATAGTTTTCCGGTGAACGATATATAGACGAGTTTTAAGTAACTTAACTAAAAACCTTGATCTATAGAAGTGAACTGCTTTTTTGCACGAGTTATCCATACATAAGCCAAGCTACCAGCTGATATACATACATAAATCATACATGACATAACTTGTCTGATACTATTCACGTTTTTTCGCATTATTGGTAGTTTTTCAGTTGATGATGAGTTAAAGTTGAAGAACTGTTGTTTTATTACGTTGATCATGTACACGACTCAAGATATCTGCTGGTATTCAAATTTTTTTCGAATTATTGTCAATTTTTCAGTAACACGACGAATAATGGGTTCTGCGTCACTTCTCGAAAAAATTTTGAACTACGGTTGTGAAACTCGTCTTCTTGCATGGATCAAACAATAAGTCCATCTCTTGTATTCGATTTTGATCCGAATTTTCAGTAATTTTTAAGTTCACGATGTATAGGCTAGTTCCGGCACACTTTATCAAAAAAAGGCTGCATTCACTGGAATAAAATATTTTTTATACATACATTTAACCACACATGACCCAAGCTGTTTACTGTGTTTTTCGAATATTTGGTATTTATTCAGTTAACGATATAATTATAGAGAGTTCCAAAACACTCAATTCGAAGAAAAGCTCTCTGAGTGAACCGTTTTTCTTGTATATATCAATAATAATCACTCAAACTATCCACTGCTATGATTTCTTTCTACATCAGGTTTCCAGTTACCGATGTGTATAATAGTTCTGATGAAAAATACCATACGGAACTAATCATTGGTTATATCCTCACTCAGTCCCAAGTAGCATTTCAAGTGGACGGGACGTAACGGCCACGATTCTGAAAAACTTTGAAGTGTTTGGCCACAACCACTGCCACGTTATATACACGGTTCTATCACCCGGCAGTTACCAAAATGGGGAACACTTTTTTGGTGGCTACTACGTTGTGGTCACCTGGCAAAAACGTGGATATGTAGTGGCCGACACTAGACACGTTAAACAACTGACTGCGTTTGTGTAAATGATATTTAGCTCGATCTCTGTTAAGCAACATATTTTTGTGATAAATGTTCCTCATTCTTCCATTTTGCCTGATTCATTTCTAACACTCGATCAATTTTAAAAATATAAAACATAAACATACAAACGCGTAAGTAAGTATATTGAATTTGGATACTTCTGATCGGGATAAAATTAAAACGATTGAAAGTTTTATGTGAAATATGGGTGTTGCTCGATCGTGAGCACGCGCCATCTGAATACACTTTATTTAAGGAAAACATTAAAATTTTGGAAATAACTCGCCTCTGAAATTATGTACTTAATGCCCATTTGCAGCGACTTTTTATTAACTGTTATTTAACAAATGGACCTTTAATTTTAATTGCTACCTAAGTTTCAAATGATTTGCACGGAAATATTTTATCAAAACTTTTAACTAACGGTTCTTTATCTTCGTTACAGTATGGCAACGTCGCAATGATCCAGTGGTTTTTGTGTCAATTCTGTTGGAACACTGTTTTTAACCTCAAAATCTCTTTAGTATTTGTAAATGTTTTGTTTTCGTTGTGAGTTTTTTTACGATGTCCGCAGAAGCCAAAAGAATAAGGGGGCAGAATTTTAGACCTAGGGAAGTGAGTCATCTGTTTACATTAGCTCTTCAAAAAAAATATAATCGCAGATTACACTATCAAGAAAATGGAAAGGGAAAGGTTGCATGCCGAGGAGGAGCATCGCCTTAGAAAATAATGTATTCAATTAGATGTGGATATTAGAAAAAAACAATTACGAGAAACTTTCTCGTTGGCTTGTTGCAAGCAAATTAAAAAAAAATCACAGAGTATGACTTTTTTTTATAGTTCCTACTGTTATTGTACCTGATATTCATAATGTAGTTTGTTGAGTTATGTAGTTATAAGTTACTTTTGAATAAAGTTTTTTTTACCTCTTATTTCTACTTTTCCTTTTTATCTCCGTTTTTAATTTCAGGGATAAAAAGTGACACCTTAATCCCTAAAGTGTGAAAAAGAGTTATATATACATTTATAAAAGTCACTGCCTGTATATCTGAGGCCTGTATATACAATTTTTTATTGAAAATAATATGAGAGATAAAACTTGTACACTAATACAAATCCCTACAAAAAAATGCAAATCAGAAATTAGTCAGAAGCTCTTTTTGTTTTTAATCAAATATCAAAGTATTAGTAGGTGTTACAGCTGACTAAAATACCGAATAAATTCATTTTGAACTAAATTGACTGGGCCGTCATCGACTTGTGGCTCCATGTTGATTTGTTGTTTTTTTTTTTTTTTTAATGGCTTTGACATTTTGTCATTTCGGCCAGTCACAAGTTGAGTATTTTTTATGTATCATTTCATAGTGTTCTGGGTAGGCCTTGTTACTAACTCCATACGCCACCTAGGAGCAGCACTGTTAATTTGAACGCAACAGCGAATCGTCGAGGACCATCCTCGGCCCGGCTACGAAATTTAACATTTAATTCTCTCAAATTAAATAGAAAAATTTCTGCCCTGGCCGAGAATCGAACTCACGACCTTTCGATCATGAGTCGGTCGCTAACCCACCGCGCCAATCCCCCCATGGATTTGTTGGGTTTGAATTAAATAATTAAGTTCTTCTTCATTCATCATAAGTTCATCTTCATCATTCATTCATTCAGGCAATGGAGGCTCTGGTTCATTCATGTTCCTCGCAAGATTATGAAGGACAGTGGTTGCCACAATTAAGGCCATGATAGTTTCCAGCTTAAGTCTGAGTCCATAGGCAACTACTGGGAACCTTCCATTCCATTTGGGACATCTCTTCATAATAATTGGACCTAAGAAAAATGCGTCTTGGGTAGCCCATATCGACGAAATCAAGGACTTCCAAATCGTCTTCTAGAAAATCCTCCACCAGGACATCATCAAAATTTTCCATTTTCGCAATCTCTAGGCACTATATTAATTACCAAAAATCAAATATTTTTGAATATTTGAGGTTAAAGAACAATTTAGATATTTTAAGGGAAGGATTTTGGTCAGTTTGCTAATGTGGTTTTAATTGATGCTTTAAGAGTCTCTTGAAGTTGGTGCAACACACAAAAACCGCTAATGGTACTTTAAAGGACAATTAGCCTAATTGTTCTTTAAAAAACAGTCGGTGCAAATGGGCATCAATCCCTCAAACATTGTTTTATCAATCTTGGTTAGTTGAAACAAATACTTACATAACAAATTACTACGTTTGATGCAGTGCTGATGACAAATAAATTTTTATTGAATATTTCGATCATTTCTCTAATAATGGCGATCCAGCATATTCCTGTAAATATGGCGGCTTTCGGAGAATATAATTTTAAAGTGGCAGAAAGTGTAAATATACCACTCTAAAGCTCCTCCCATCATAAAGTGCCCAGTGGAACTGAATTATTAACTTTTCCACCACTGGAAAGTGGCACCCACGTCGCAGGCCCATGACTCACCACTTCAAAGTTATAACCTAAAAATTACAATGGGTCTTATACCCTTGAAAGGGGCGGAACACGTCGGGCTATTATAACCTGCCACTTCAAAGTTTTAACCTCGAAATTGCGGGTACATGTTCATTAATTGTTAAAAAAGGACATGTAGCAAGTATAGTGGATTTATGCAGCTCCAATCAACAATTATCAAGTATCAAGTAAAAATTATCAATTAACAAGTAATGAAAATGATGGCATTCATGCAAACAGAATTAACAATTAAAGTGAAATATTAAGCAGGAGCACCAGCACAGATCCGATCTATTTAAATTAACCTTTTTATACATCATCAAGAAAAATTGTCCCTTGAAAACGCATAACCCATTTTATTTTGAATGAATATCATTCACGTTTCACGTAATAGGTAAAACGAACTTTTTGTAAGCCACAATAAAATAATTTGAGAAAAGTTAGGTTAGTTTTCGTTATCGCGCTGACCAATCCACGCTCACTTCAAAATTAAGGAAAATTGTCTATTGAAAACGCATAACCCATTTCATATTGAATGAATATCATTCACATTCCACGTAAGAGATGAAACGAACTTTTTGCAAGCCACAATAAAATAATTTGAGAAAACTTAGAGTAGCTTTCGTCATTGCGCGGAATGGTGAATTTTGAAGGTTATTGTAATTTGTAGTGACTTTTATTAAATGCGAACTGTGATTATCACTTATGGAGATGGCAAGAACGTGGCAACCATCACCATATATCACAATCAAGTGCAAGCCACATTGAAGGTTTTATGGAAATAACCAAAACGTCACCGAAACTATCATACTCTCTTGGAAGAGACTGTGACTTCTAAGAGATATTTAAGTGGTACAGGATGGTTACCGCAACGGTTATTTTCCACTTTTAAGTTTAAAAACCTTCAAAGTGATTTGCTCAGTGGCCATAATGTTTCAGACACCTCAAATGACACTAATAAGTTATAGAACTGTGGAGTGGCTACCATAGATGGGAATTACGTGACTTAAACCATACACATATAAAATTTCAGTTATTCTTACTGTATAGTGGTAGATTTAGTGGTGATTACGCGATAACCACCGAGTCGAAGTTGCAGTATCAGTTTCCGTCACTATAATGCTGCTTGGGGTAGCATTGAAGATATTTTTGAGCACATTTTTTATTTTTCTTCATATTTCATCTTGGTTTCTTCAAAACATAAAACTCACGTTATATTCACATTGTTTTGTGGAAAGTAAGATTCTGCTTCAAAACAATCTATAGTTCAGAAGTACCTATATGTTATCTATATTTCTATTGAAAAAGTGTTGAAAAAATGTTGAAAAAACTTCCTGGATTATCGGACAAAATGATATCGTTTTCGCTTCAGAGAATCCTTGAAAAAAGCAGCAACACTCTTGAAAATGGGTCATGTCATCATTGGAATTGCTCATCTGTTAATGAAAAATTAGAAAATGGATCTCGCCATGTATTTCCGGGACACCACAAATGTATTTTGTATAACTGAGTAACGCCTTTTTCCGGGACATTTCTTTTTTATGGTTACTATCTCACCGGAAATATTTTGAATTTTGATTCATATTATTTAAACAGAGCGATGGAAGTTCTGGGTGGGTGAAACATGATCATATAACCTTTTTTGTTATAACTCTGGTACATAATTGTTTGTCAATCGATCATCATTGACCCACTCAGACCGTGAGCCATCGCCCAGTTTAGAAAATTGTTTTTTTTTTCGAAAATACTCACTTTCTTTCCAATGGCCCTATAAACAATTCCGTCTCCAGAAATTGAACGCAAGAGATTTTTTGAATATTTCCCACCCACTCGTTGAAAATCATACTTTTTTATTATATTTAAAAAATTCACAACTCTTCTCCTATGGCCCTATTAACGATTCTGTGCTTGAACTCTGAAGAAAAAATATTATTTAAAGACTTTCCACCCCCCAGAACGCGAGCCATTCACATGCTTGAAAAATAAGAATTTCTACCTTTTTTCCAAAGTATGATTTTATACTTTTTAGTCCCTATTAAAATCGTGGTTTTGAATTTTTCAACCCTAAAAACCCCTACATAGGTAAGTACTTATTTCCAATAGAATCGGACCATAATCATAACGTTGAATTTTTACAAATATGTACTGGACAGGCTGAAAAATAATGAAGAAAAAGCAAATTATCACTTCAAAATAAATAAATTTTTTCCTTTTTTTTTGCTTGATAACTTGCAGAAGGCGAATAAAGGAGGAAATTTTGTTAATGGTGTTAAATGAGTGATAAAACAATAAATACCACAGGTATTCTATTAACAATAATACAAAAAAAAAAATATATTTGATATTTTTGAGTTCCATTTTGTCAAGTTTGACGATGAGGCCATCACCCGTGAAGATATTAACCTGATGTTTTCCTCCTTTCCAATGGAATACTGAGGAAATAATCCTGAAATAATATACGGAATATTTGAAACATATCAAATGATGGCGAATCATTCTATAACAGCTGAACAGCACCAAAATTGACATCGGTCTTCTTGTCGATAAGAGTGTTATTTTGAAAAATTCTTCAAATATCAAAAAAATCATTCAAATCGAAAATCCAGCAGAGCGAAAATAACGGTGACCATAAAAGACCTCATTGACGTTATTGAAACAATACATTCGTGGTAATGTGGTGTCCCGGAAATACCTAATCATATCCATTTGCAAGTTATACCATAATAGCAGAACAGCTCAAAAACTGACCAGACCTTCAGGGATATTGCTGTTTTTTTAAGGATTCTTCATGACGAAAAAACATTTTCCTATCAGAAAAATCCAATGGAGCAATTTTTTTATTGTTGCCCTTGTCAATTCAATCAGCTTTTCCTTCCTAATGGGATGAAAATGAAGTTGTAATGATATAAGTTAAACTCATCATCATTGAATGATAGTAGTATAACTACAAGGGTTCTGGCGCAACCCCTATTTTGGGGTGGGTTTTGGCGAGTGGGTGAGGGGGTGGTTTTCGGGTGGGGGTGGGGGGATGGCCTGTTGGGGTGGTGGGGTTGTGGGAGTGTGTGATTGAGAGTGGGGGTGGAGAGAGTTGTGATAGGTCGTGGGAGTGGTGATAGGTCGTGGGAGTGGTGATAGCCGCCGGCCGCTATCCAATAGCCGAGCAGCCATATTGAAATGGGGGTGTCAACCAATATCCGTCAACGGCATTGGTCGGACGGAAGACTGAATGACACGTGATCAGTGAATGGCGGTGGCCATTTTGGAAAGTGGGAGGAGCCAGCAGTGATGATGCGACCATGACTCAACCGACAAGTCTTTGCAGGAATATTATCTATGTCAGCATTTTCCTCTAGTTGTTTATTTAAGCGACCGGATATCGGCATCCTTTGTTTACATTAACTGAGATAAGATATCGGCGGCATCCTTTGAAAGAGTTTGTTTACATTAACAAGATAAGAGAGTATGCAGCTGCACGCTCGAACCGTGGGATAACTTCATTCAAAGTCATATGATTACTATTCGTATTTGTATCTAAGCTGGCTAAGGCACTGTCGGCGACATGGAAGCGGGACGTGTGTGGGATCGGCCAAATGATTGCATCATCCAGTTCTGAGAATTTTGTCGAGTTGGCAGTTTTCGAATTGCGCAGTAGGAAATTGATGTGGGTGACCGATCCCCACCGTCAGCTTCATTCTTCATCTGTCCTCTGAACTGTAAACATCGTTCTATTCAGTGCTCTCTTTCTTGCTCTCTGAGTTTGTGTGTTCGTGCATCTACCAAACATCTAAAAAACGTAAGTTTTTATTTTATTGTTTTACTTTTTTCCTCAACTTTTTTTCTTGTATGCCAAAAGGGTACTTTGAGTTTTTTTCTTCATATATCGAGGGTGGGGGTTTTTTCTATTTGTTTACGGGGAGGGATTGTTTTTTCTGCAAAACATTTTAAGGGATTGTTTATTTATTATAGATGAATCTTGCAGAAATAAACGCTGTTGCGAGCAGTAGCTACAGGGAAACCGTAGCTCTATCAACATTGCCGCTAAACAAGCCTATGCTAATCGAGAAATTGAGAGCAGTCAAAACGAAGTACGGGGACACAATAGTAGCCGATTTGGAAACCAAATCAGTCTTCCTACCAAGGAAGGTATTCGAGGTGTTACAACCGAAAATTGACGAGTTCAAACCTCGAGAATATTCAATCATCATAAAACCATCCACGACGAAGATACCAGTCTTTGAATTCATCAAAAA